>JAODPA010007849.1:0-13756 GCA_025585075.1 Nepenthes mirabilis | reverse complement strand
CCCATTTAAAATATTTGTATTTTATTATTCTTAAAACTTTATAACACTGTATGTATATATTAATCATACAACTCATAATAATTGATGCATCCTAGATTTAAATTTTGAACAATTTTTGGTCAAGTAATTCGTCTGATTCTGACTCCATCCACTGAGTCTCATATCCTGTACAGTACAACTTTAAACAAGAAGTCAGGTGACAGCGGGATATAATCTTACTAAAAATACTCCGATACTCAAATCAATAGTCAACCTTCTAAGAATAGAAGGTGGATGTAGTAAATATAGTATAAATGTCAGGCGAGTGTTTACAGATGTGGGAATGCTCTCGTAGGTAGAGAGGCTCTAGATGTTCATGAGGAGCTGACTCTCAAAGCACTAAGTTCGCTGAGAACTAGTGGCAGAGAGAAGGTAAGAGAGAGAGAGAGCGCGAGAGTGCATTTGGATGCTCAAGTGTCCGAAAGCTTGAGAGTTTTAGATTGCTTGAGAGCTTTTGTCAGCAGTGAAGGCGTTGCCATTGAAGGGAGTTTCATGGCCTTTTATAGTTATGGTCCTAGGCTACCTTTTTTATACAGAGATGCTTGATACCCACGCTCTGTTGGGGATCGTTACCTTTTCTGCACCGGCATAAGCACCATTCTGGCTACAACGGTCAAAGGGTTGATTCCTTTCCTTTAACGTTTTGTAACCGTTAGGGTTTCCAGCAGATCGTGTATGAATTCTGGTGCCTTCCTTCAAGGATGTGCCTTGACTCTAGAGGTGACCGTTACAGTGAAGCTTCCCTTCTTTGGAGATGCAAGAATCTGGACAGGCAATCGTTGTGGCTTGAAGATGGACACGTGGGCAAATCTGAGCTTGAGCTGTGTGCATCATGAGCTTTCGCCAGTCTACTTACCGCTCTCCGATCAATGGAAGCGTTGACTGTCATGTGCCCAAATGGGTCATCCAGATCTTGGGCCTCTATCGGCCTACTTGCCTTTCATCCAGTCAACGACATCATTGACCGTTCAAGCAAAAATGGGCCGCTGAGGACTTGGGCCGTTTTCTCCTTTGTGGGCCAACCGTTTCTAGCATCCTCATCACTAGCCCCCCATGCTGATGGCCTGGAACTCCAACCTCCAGTATGTTCATAATGGAAAGCGTCTAATTGGGTAATTTGTCTAAGACAACTTGGCGAGGAAACTAGTAATGGCTCTTGGTCTGCTAATCACGTCGCTTGTGACAGTTGATCATAAAGTCAAGTTTCGAAGAACTGAGCTGTGGGAAGCATTGACCGGATTCATTGACTGTCTTGGTAAGAATCCGAAGAGTTGGATAAAGGAAGTGTTGACCATATTCGTTGACTGTCTTGGTAAAAATTTGGAGAGCTGGCTAAAGGAAGTGTTGATAGAATTCGTCCTGGTAATATTTTGGAGAGCTGACTGAAGGAAGCTTTGACTAGTCGTTTACCGTCCTGGTAAGAATCCGAAAAACTGGCTGAAGAAAGCATTGATCGGATTCATTGACCTTCCCGGTAAGAATCTGGAGGACTGGCCGAAGGAAGCGTTGACTGGATTCGTTGACCGTCCTAGTAAGAATTCGGAGAACTGGCTAAAGAAAGCGTTGACCGGATTCGTTGACCATCATGGTAAAAATCCGGAGGACTGGTGGGAACTGAAATGATGCGCCATCATGCGCTGCCAGTCAAAAAGTTTTACCGCGTGTCAACATGTAGTAAATTTATAATCCGATAATTAATTTGCTAGAAAATTTGATTCGACTGCGTCCTCTCCGGAAGCGACATGTGTCAGCAATGATGGGCGCACCTTTTCAACGCATTGTCCTTCTCCAACGGCTGCATGTCTTTATATTCTCTTTACATTCGTTTCAAATTTTCCACGCTTTTCTTCTGAAATTTTCTAAGTCTTCGTCTTCCTTCTTGTTGCCATTTCCATAGCTCATTCCGTTCTTGAGATCGCTTCTGTGATTACCACCGGTGAGGTCAGAGAGTCATATGTCCAGTATAATATCCCATGGCAGATCGTATTCACGATACCCAGTGAGCACAACAGGTCCTGCTTCCCTCCTAGAGGTCACATCGTTGTATACGAGGCCTACCTAAGGAGTGGGTTGCGCCTCCCTATACCTGAGAAGCTACTCAACATCTTTATAGCGCTTAGAGTTCCCATCGCACGACTCCATACCAATGCCATGTGAGATCTCTGTTCATTGTGCATCTTCTTCCGCCACCATTCACGGTTACTGACGATGGAAAGAGTTAGGGTGATATTTTGATTTACCCAGAGCGGGGATTAGATTCTCTTGTCCCCCAGAGAGCTTCGCATCAGTGGGGCCATCTATGACTCCATCAAAAACTGGAAGGACCGCTTTTTCTTTGTGCACGTTGACAATTCATGGCCCTTATCCAAAGATTGAAGCAATGTTCTCAGTACTCTAACCGGGATGCCCAAGAAGAAGGAGGTGGTTGCCGTGGAGCCACTTCTATGGTTGGCGAGAGACCATCTCTCTAAGTTTAGGAGAGATCACCTAGTTTCCCGTGAGGAAGACAGCAGGGCTCATTGGGGACCACCATCTCCAATCCAGAAGATGAGACTTCCATCGTCAGCGGCCTCCCAGCGCAAGAGGAAAGCCGGCGCTATTGACATTGATGCGGCTGACGCACTTTCCACCAGCAATACTCCCAAAAGTCCAAAACAAAAGAGGGCTACAATGATAGAGAATTCTTCTTCATCCTCCACAGAGCCAAACTACATAGCGGCTAGACGACTCCCTAGAATCGGAGAGTACTCCGGAGTTGAGGCTATTGTGGAGGAGCTTGAGGCCATTCTACGAGCTGTTGCAAGTGGTGTTGTCACTGTGTTGTCGCAGCTGGGAGACTTGGCGGCGCATGCCGTGCTGTTGGAGCCATCGTCTGGAACCGTCGGTTTAGAGCCGGTTGCTGAGCTGCTCGGTGAGCTAGAGGAGCCAATCGTGGAGCCTTCTATGGCGCCAGATGAGCCAACCACCCGAGAGCTTTTCGATGCGGCCGACATCAGCGTTGAGTTGGCGGAAGAGATTGCTGCTGAGGCTTCAGTGGAGCGTGCTCAGGTGGCTACTGTCCCTAGTCCTTCGTCATCAAGCCCAAGGTTGCGGAGTAGACCAACAAGGAGGCAGCGAAAAGTCTGGCCGGTAACTTTTGGAAGCTTTCCTTCTCTCCTTCCTCTGCTGTTGTTGTTTAACTCCTTTGGTTTCTTGCAGAAGGAAAAAATATTGAGCGCAGTGAGCAATGGATTGTGCCAGAGGGACACAATGATCTTGAATCCGAGGAAGAGATTACCTCACTTGAGGAGGAGATGTACCTACTGAGGGTCCAGTACCAGGAGGAGAAGGCCATTCTCCTGTCGGAGTTATCTAAACTAAGTGTAAAAAAATGCTAGGCTAGAAGGAGGCTCCCGAGCAGTAGGACAAACTAATGAGCTTTTGAGAAAAATAGTGTGACGAAATGGGTTTTTTTTTTTTTTACATTCCGCTGGCGACCTCCCGGAACTGACACCAAAGTTTCGGTGGTCTGGTCCAAGTCAATCGTGCCTTCCAATCACAAGATCACAGATACCATCTAGGACTCATACACTTTAGTCATCAAACATATAGCGAAACTTAATCTAACATCCTACTAAAACATTCATATTCATTCCCATAAAAGTCATTCTTGAATATGTAGCCACAAACGTCTAATTACAAAAGTTCATCATTTCTAATATATCATTACATTAACTGCTTCTTTTATGGCGGTCTTCCTAAAGGTATGCTTCTGAATCCTTACAATCCTTCAGTTAGGCTCTAGTCACTCTGTCTCATCAGGCACGAGTTCTAAAATTTTATCTAAATGGGAGAGAAAATAGAAAATAGTGAGCCGAAACTCAACAAGATACATACAGATTTTTCATAAAATATTTGTGCTGCCAACAGTTACAAATACATATACAAGATATCATTCGGCCGCAATCTTACGGAACACTAAAACGGTCAATGCAGGTAATCATGCAACATAAATACCATAAGGTAACAATTGACCGGACTATACAAAAGTTAATTAGAAAGCCGGAATAGTTAATATTAGAACATAAAATAAGGCCGGTTACAGTATAGAAATCCTCTTTTATTGGTAAGGATTCCGCTTAACGGAAGGGGGCTTTAATTGATGATAGATTGTACACATCTCCTCACAATCACGGCAATTCCTCATTGTACAAAGCTCCGATGGTGGCTCTCACTTCCTCCTTGTACAAAGCCTCGATGACAGCTATTACTGCCTCATTGTACAAAGCCCCGATGACGGCTCTCACTTTTATTATCCTTAAATATCACCATAAAATCCTAAGGCATGCCGGAAAACCTTATTTCCCAATACTAAAGTCTGAATTTATTTATCTTATCGTAAAGCCAGTTTACATTTTCTTTGTTTATTCTGGACAGCCGTATCACAAGCCGATTTTAAAATCACACTACAAAGCCAGTTTTAAATTTATATTACAAGGCCGGTTTCAAATCATAATTTTCATGCGTCACCTGGCAAGTCAGTTTCAAGGTTTTATTATAAATGCCGGTTTCAAGTTATAATGTAAGGCCGGTTTTAAAATTTACAATGAAGTTATCGGTTTTTCAAACTACGATACAAGACCGGTTTCAAAATCACAATGCAAATGCCTGTTTTGAAATTATAATACAAATGCCAGTTTCAATTATAATATAAGACCGGTTTCAATTATAATGCAAATGCCAGTTTTAATTACAATACAATGCCAGATTCAATTACAATACAATGCCGGTTTCAATTATAATACAATGCAAGTTTCAATTATAACGCAAATGCCGGTTTTAATTATAAGTTTCAGTCTGGATTTCATGTGAATTCAGTTTGAGAAGAAAATAAAAAGCATGAATTAACCATCAAATCATGCAAGTACAGATTCAAAAATATAGCTTATCAAGTCATTATAAATGACAAGTCAGATATACTACATGCTTAAGCATATAATTTGAATTGATAGGGAAACACTTGCAATTTCTTCAAATCTGGAACCTTAAAGCATGAATCTTAAACCTGAGGTATACTTGCAATATTTTTAAAAACAAAACTTAAAAAGAGTAACGTCCGAAGTACACTTGTAATATTCTGAAATTAAAAACAGAGTATACACTTACCTGACAGTCGTCCGCCCACTCCCACAGACTTGAAGCTTTCTCTCATTCTCTACTCCTTACTGTTCCTTCTTACCGTCACTTATACTTGCTTCTGCGACCAAAGCTGAGTATATAGATGAGGGGTTAGGTGGAGTAAGTGGAGGTAAGCTACCTACTTGGTACTTCTTCTCAGAGGTTAGGTGGGAGTAAGTAGTCTAAGTTACTCACTTTGGTACTTCTTTTTAAAGTGTCAACGAGGTGGTTCACTTACTTCATTTAGTTGGGGTCTAGTTGGATTCTAACTAATCGGCAAAGTTGGTCCTTGTCTTTAATTGCCTTTAATTTATTTCAGTCAACTCTTTGGTCAATATCTCATATTCTAATCAAACATCTTTTACTTAGAGCTAACTAACATTTCGCTTCTTTTATTCAAGACTGGTTAACCTTTCTCAAAGTCGGTCAACTTTTTGGTCGGTCAATATTTTGACGTTGGTCAACATCTTGACGTCGGTTAAAGATCCGGTCAACATCATAAATTTTGATCAACCTTTACTCAAAGCCGGTCAACATTCTAAAAGCCGGTCAACCTTTCAAATTTTGGTCAACATTTTCTTGTCATTTATTCCGGACTTCAAGCAGTCCATCTTTCTGTGGCACAAGTTACTCCAATTTTAAGTCAAAAATAAAAATATACTCTTGGTTTTAATATTTTATTCCGATTTTAAGCTCTTTTTTTTTATTATTTTGGGATCTCACAGATAGCATTGTTAGAGAGCGAGCTATCTACTTACATACGTCCACATGAGGTTTCTCAGACGCTGTGGGCACAGTTATGGGAAGATATCAACATCAATCGCCGCATTGTATAGCTAATGGACCCCAATTTTTCCATCGGTGTCCTTGACCTAGTGAACCGCACTGCCAGGCATTGTGAGAGCCTTGTGGACCAGTCCTGGGGCCCACATGGGCCTCTCCCGCCTCCTCCTAAGAGCTCCGCTCCTTAGTAGAAATTTTGTATACCTTGCTTTTTATTGTAATTGTAAATATAATTTTATTATCAACAAAACGATTGTTTTACTAATATGTTGCATTCCGTGAGTCTGCTTTCATTAGCTGTCCTCTTAGTTACTTGTTATTTGTACAGTCCGGTCGACTTGGTGTACATTGTGCTAGTTGGCTGGCCATCTCGCAACACTAGAAATGTTTGTTGCACTCTCAAGTCGACCCAAGACCTCAAGCAGACATTAGGGTGAATCCTGATATCGTATAAAGCCTGTTTTATACTCTAGCGTGAGTTGAGGCTTGGTTGGTGTTGCCCATGTATGATCCTGGGCGGCCAGCTTTTGGATGGAGCACTCAGCTACGGATGTGTTGACCGTTGTAGACTAACAGCGCTAACTCCTGATGGAGGAAGTCGTCACGCCTACCATTTAAACCCCCTAAGGTTTAAAATTAGATCGCGAATAGGCCACTTGGATGACCAAGGTTTGATTCGACCGCTTACAGGCCACTTGGATGACCAGGGTTTAATTTGACCTTTTACGAGCCGCATGGATGACTAGGGTTTAGTTGTGAGTGGGTAAAAATTCACAAGACTTAGGGACAGTCTACATAATTTATTTCATGTAACCTGCAAGTAAACATTCATATAGAAAAAAAAAAGAAAAAAAAAAGAGACACAATGCAAATGAAAAAGAATGTTTCTTTTATTAATGATGATGAATGTTACAAGCATACTCATATTATACAGATGACCAACCTGTATCTTCACTGGAAGTAACGCTTTAGATGGACCGCGTTCCACGTCCGTTAGACCAACTTGTCGTTCTGGCTTTGAAATTTATATACTCCATTCTGTAGAATGGCTGAGACTAGAAGTAGGCTATCTCAATTCAAAGAAAGCTCGTTCCCATCGGTGGTCTTGCCTGTAGCCTCTATACTTCGTAAGACTAGGTCTCCAATATCGAACTGTCATGATTTCACTTCCTTGTTATAATAGTGGGCGACTCGTTGTTGGTAGGTTACTGCCCGTATCTTGACTTTGTTGCAGGCTTTCTCCAACAAGTTTAGGTGCTCCCTGATCTTTAGGGCATTATCAAGTGGGTTGAAGGCTTCGACCTTAAGACTTAGGAGCCTGATCTCGATCGAAATTATCGCTTCAATCCCATAGCAAAGGTTGAAGGGGATCTCACGAGTTGGTTCCATAGGAGTAGTCCAGTATTACCATAAAACGGAGGGTAGCTCGTCGACCCAGGAGTCCCCTGCATCCTCCAACTTTGTCTTTAGACCATGGAGTACGTGCAGTTGGTGACCTCCACCTACCCGTTTGCTTAGGGATATGCCACCAAAGTGTGGACCAATTTGATATCTAGACTGGTATAATACTTGGTGATGCATTTTTTCAAGAATTGGGTTTCATTGCTGGTTACAATGACCTCGGAACGCCAAATCTGTTCATTATGCTTTGGCGGATGAATTTCAGGCCATTGTGCTCGATGATCTTGGCTAGCGGGGCAGTTTCAACCCATTTTGTGAAGTAGTTGATACCAATGATGATTAACTTCCTTTGCCCAATAGCGATGGAAAATAGGTTCAGAATATCGAGTCCCCATTGCGTGAAAGGCCAAGGAGTTTGGAGGGACCTCAACTCCGCAAGCGGTTGGTTGTGAAAATTGCCATAGAGTTGGCAATTCTCATACTTCTTTACGAACTTTAGGGCGTCCTTCCTCATTGTTGGCCAATAATATCCCTGCACATGGCCTTAAATGTCAAATTCTTGTCGCCAATGTGCAATCTTCATATCTCAAGGTAGACTTCGCTTAAGGCGTAGTCGGCCTCCTTAGGAATAAAACACCGGAGGTACGGAGTAGAGTAATTATGGCGATATAGCTATCCGGTGACTATGGTGTATCAGGTGCTGTCTTTTTTATCCGCTTGGCTTCGTCCACGTTATCTGACAGTGCTCCGTCCACCAAGTACTTCCAGTAAGGTGTCATCTAGTTTTTAGCGTCAGAGACTTACATTACTTCTTATTCCTTTGTGCTGGGAGTGCTTAGGACTTTTCTTATATCCTTCGAATACTGTTTTGGGTTTTCAGCCACTGCTACTCTAACACGTTGGTCGGCCTTCCAGTCCTCAATTCTAGGAATATGGACTAGGTTTAGCATGTCAAATCTCTGGATGGGGTCCTTCGCCTTAGCCAAGCATTTGGCTAAGAGAGGGTTGCACACTCGAAACTCCTATTAACTTAGTTAACGACTAACTCTAAGTCACTATAGACAATCGCCTAGCTGATCACTCTTTCGCTAGTTGTAATCCGGCTAACAATGATTCGTACTCGGCAATATTGTTGGTTGCAAAAAAGTCGAGTTTAAGGAAGTACTTCACCTTAAACCCATCTGGGGTCCTCAGGACTACTTTGGCACCGCTGCCTGAGTTCATAGACAAACCGTCCACGTTAAGAATCCATTCTAGCTCTTTTGTGTAGTGCTCCTCGTCCTCAGTGGGATGCTCATCGACGATTGGGGTCGTAGTATCTGTAGTCTCGACGATTAAGTTAGCCAGAGCCTACCCCTTGATGCCTGGCCTAGGCCGGAATTCAATATCAAACCCTCCCAACTGAATAGCCCACTTAACCAGCCATCTGAAAATATCGAGTTTCTAGATGATACCCTTCAATGGCTGGTCGGTCAGAAGGACCACGCGATGCGCCTGAAAATAAGGTCTCAGCTTTTGAGTTGAGAAGATAAGCGCCAAAGCAAGTTTCTCAGCGCGCGGGTAGCGTGTCTCTGTATCGATCAACGTCTTGCTCACATAGTATACTAGTCGCTGAGAGTTAGAGTCTTAGTGTATGAGGACGGAGTTGAGAGTAATCTCTAATACTACCAAGTAGAGGTATAGCTCTTCTCTGTCCCTAGGTGACGTCAGCAATAGTGGATTAGCCAAGTTCTGCTTTAACTCATCGAAAGCTACCTGGTACTCTGTAGTCCACTAGAAACCGTTTGCTTTAGTCCTCCTCAGAACCTTAAAAAAAGACTAATATTTGTCCCCTGACTTTGCCAAGAAATGGGACAGTGTTGCCAGTCATCCGGTTAGCCTCTCGACATCCTTGATGCTCCGTAGCGGAGATATGTTCGCGATGACCTTAAACTTTTCTGGGTTTACTTTGATCCCTTACTAAAAGACGATGAAATCCAAAAACTTCCCTAAGGACACTCCGAAGTCACATTTTAAAGAATTTAACTTCATCTGGTGCGTACGGAGTACCTCAAAAGACTTAGCCAGATCACGAATATGATCGTTGGTGGTTTTGCTCTTGACGAGCATGTCATCGATGTATACATCCATATTACGGCCGATCTACTTCTCGAACATCTTGTTCACGAGCCTTTGATAGGTGGCACCTGCGTTATTTAAACTGAAATGCAAGACCTTGTAGCAGTAGGCGTCTTGATCGGTTATTAACGAGGTGTGTTTCTCATCCTCTTGGCTCATTCGAATTTGGTTATAGCCCGAATATACGTCCATAAAGCCCAGCAACTCGTATCCAGAAGTAAAGTACCACCAACAAGTTGATCTTTAGTAAAGGGAAGCTGTCTTTTGGGCAGGCTTTATTGACGTCGGTGAAGTCGACACATATCCGCCATTTTCTGTTGCTTTTCTTTACCAAGACAACATTGAAAAGTCAATCCGGGTATTATTGTACTTCTCTGATAAAGTCGACATCTAGCAGCTACTTCACATCTTCTCGAATAGTTACGAGCTTCTCCATGGAGTAGTTTCTCCGCTTTTACTTGACGGACTTTTGGTCAGGATCGAGATCCAACTTGTGGACTATTATTTCGGCCGGTATCCCAGACATATCAATAGGTGTCCACGCGAAGAGATCAATGTTCTGTCTCAAAAATTCCATCAGCTCGTCACACAGGAGTTCAATGAGTGAGCATTCAATCTGTACACACCTCTTCGGGTCCTCCGAATTCAGTGGCACGAGGTCGGTTGCCTCTCCAGATTGTGCCTACTATAAGGTTGCTTCATCTCGATGGTTCAGTTCTCCTACATTCCCTACGCTGCTGCCTGGAGCAATTTGGGACATGTAACATGTCTATCTAATGATTTGATCACCCAATACTTCACCGATACCGCATGTTGTTGGAAACTTTATTTTTAAATGTGGTATCGAGGTGACAGCTCTAAATGCTATTAGGAATGGCCGGCCTAGGATAGTGTTGTACACGGAGCGCAGGTCAACGACCAAGAAAGTGAGTGTGCAACTCGCCGTTCTAGGGTACGTGCCCAAGGTGATCTCCAACTGTATCATTCCTTAGATGGACACAAGCTCATTGTCTAGGCCATATAGTAGGCCTTCGATAAGTTTCAATTGATTCTTTTTGAGTCTAAGTTTAAAGAAGGCATTGAGACAAAACAATTCCTTTGAGTTTCCATTATCAATGAAAACTCGTTTTAATTGATAGTCCACAATACCGTCTGAAAGGAGTGCAGATACAACAAGAGAATCAGCGTGTGGAAAAATTACATAATGCATGTCACCATCACTAAAGCTAATGGCATCCTCTTTTGTTCTCTACTTCTTCCACCTAATTTGTTGCTCTATATGATCTGTTGGGGTCTTGGCTGGCCAGATTGTGACCATGTTGATCACTCCGACTGCGACCCAATTTCGAAGTTGGGACGACTCTGGACCTTCCTCGCCTGAGGTGCCAGAATTCTACCCAAGGTTCCTAACAAACCTGATGAGATGACCCCTTCAGATGAGCTCCTCAATCTCCCACTGGAGCATATTAAGTCTTCTATGGTGTGTCTCAGATATCGATAAAAATCACTATATTTCACTAGATTTCTTCCCTATTGGTTCTTCAAAGGCTTTGGCCACTTGAGGAACTTCTCTCCACGGATTTGATTGAGGACATTTTCCCGTGTGTCGGTTAGGGAAGTCAGGTTGATTAGCCTATACTCCTTATGGCCTAGTGCTCCAATCTTGTGTTGCTTCCTGCAGGGATTGTCGCCACCACCATTCTTCCTCTTTCCTTCGGTCGGCAAAGAGCGAGGCTCGTCAGTTCTCTTAGGATGCTTTGTCTCGTTAACTTCTTCGGTGGCCACATAGACCCTGGTGATAAACTCCGTTTCTCAGAAGGTTTGCGAGTTCTTGCGGGCCAAGTACCTGAGGAAGTTACCATGTGTCAACACGGAGGTGAAACTGTCAAGTTTCATCTCCTCGATGAGTTTGGTTATTCTTCTGGCCTCCACTACAAAGCGCTCTTAGAACTTCATCAGGTTCTCTCCTGTCTCTACTTGATGTGGGAGAGAAACTACGGTTACTTCTCTTTTCGACGGCTAGAAGCGTATTGAGTGAGGAAGAGATTAGTGTGCCTACGGAAGATCCAGATCGAATCTGATATGAGCCAGTGGAACCAGATTCGGGCATTTTTCTTCAAGGTGAGAAGAAAGTAATGACATATTGTTGCATTCTCCAAGCCTTGGACGCTCAAATAGATGCGAAAGTAATCCATGGGATCAGTACTCCCATCATAAGAATCCAATGCTGGCATCTTAAACTTGGCCAGCAATTGGCGATTCAAGATCTCAACTGTGAAGGGAGATCTCTCCAAATCAGTGGCATGTTCGTCATCATCTTTGAACACGCGGTTCCAGATTTTCTTGACTTTTGCCTCCACTCGAAAGGCATTTCCAAATCTCTTAGAGTTAAGGTAGGTCTTCAACTTCGTTCTTTCAGTGGTGTGGAGTATAGCCAACCGGTTACTACCGCTAGTGGATCGGGCGATCCTGAAGGATCCCTTCTGTGCCTAAGGCCTAGGCTCTTCCCGAGAGTATCAGGAATTCCTTCGCTCTTGGCTCTCATCCGGAGTCCCACAGCCTAAGCGCCCTTCAAGCCTTGGGCGGCTTTTGGTGGTGGAGGTCTACAGAGCATGAAAGTTGCCCGACCTCATAGTCTTCTTGGCTAGCTTCTTCTTCCTTTGGCAACCTCTCCTAGAGGCCAGAATGGGAACTGAGGAGGATAGAACCTCCTGCTTCTTCTTGTCCTGTAGGTGCAAAGTATTTGGAGCATTCTGGAGATATTACTCATCTGCTTCGCCAGGTTTTAAAAAAATGGAGCGGGTGCTCCTCTGATCAGGTTACTAGTAGAGTGGTCATGATCAAGAGAGACATCATCTTTAGCGGGAACGCTAACTTGGACTTTGGTGTTTACCATTCTGTTTGTTGATACTAACTTTGAAGATAAAAGTGGTTGTGGAGATGAAAGTAGTTGGCTTTTTGTAAGATTTTTCACAGACGACGTCAATAATGTATTATGGATCTAAATTTTGAATAGATTCGAGTCAAATAATCTATCTGATTCTAATTCCATCCTTTGAGTCTCGGATCCTACACACCACAGTTTTAAATAAGAGGTCAAGTGACAACGGGATGCGGTCCCATTGAAAACACTCAAATACTCAAGTCAGTAGTCAACCTTCTCAGAGTAGAAGGTAGATACAGTAAATATAGTATGAATGCTGGGTTAGTGTTTGTGGATGTGGGAATCCTCTCATAGGCAGAGAGGCACTAGATGCTCGTGAGGAGCTAATGCTCTAAGTACTAAGTTTGTTGGGAATTAGTGGAAAAGAGAGGAAGAGAGAGAGAGTATGAGAGTGCGTTGGGATGCTCGAGTGTCTGAGAGCTTTAGATTACTTTAGAGTTTTTGTGGGCAGTGAAGGCGTTGCCATTGAAAGGAGCTTCCATGGCCTTTTATAGCCATTGCCCTATACTGCATTTTTTGTGCAAAGGGGCTTAATACCGGCACTTTATTGGGGATCGTTACTTTTTCTGTGTTGGCATGAGCGTCATTCTAATTGTAACAGTCAAAGGGGTTGATTCCCTTCCTCCTGCATTCTGTAACCATTAGGGTTTTCAACAAATCGTACGTAAATTGTGGCGCTTTCCTCCCGGGATGCGCCTTAACTCTGGAGGTGGTCTTCACAGCGAAACTTGCCTTTTTTGGAGATATGAAAAATCAGGATAGGCAACCATTGTGGCTTGAAGATGGATACGTGGGCAAATATAAGCATGAGCCGCGTGCGTCCTAGGCTTTTGTCGATCTACTTGCCACTTTCTAATCAACGGAAGCGTTAACCGTTCTGAGTTCAAATAAACTATCCTGATCTTTGGCTTCTATTGGCCTACTTGCCGTTCGTTTAATCAATAATATTGTTGTCTATTTAGACAGAAATAAGTCAAAAAATTTAGGCTATTTTTTTCCTTATGAGCCAAGCCATTCCTAACGTCTCATCGATAATAATCATACCAACTCAATGAATTCTATGGAGTTAAATAAGCAAAGACCATGAAAAACATCAATCACATCTATACTGTCAGATTATATGGGCTGCCTTCTTGTTTTTCATAAAAGACTGCTGACTGCTGCCTTACCGCAAAGACAATACGATTTTGACGCGTGTTCAACACATTTTATTATTTAATAAATCCAAAGATAAATAATTGAATGAATGAATAAAGGTAGGCTTTCATACCGAAAAACACCAAAAAATATATATATAATACATTGAAATGATCT
>JAODPA010007838.1:1427-13757 GCA_025585075.1 Nepenthes mirabilis | reverse complement strand
ATAATTATATTTTCATGTAATTGTATATTGTGTATATTTAGCAATTAGATAGAAATTTTTGAATGTTTTATTACGAATTAATCTTTTGAGAAATATTAAAATTAACAATAAAACTCGGTAACGGTATAATAATGGCCAGGCTGTCCAGGAGCCGGCCTGTAACGGTCATATTCTCGAACTTGATTCATACATACTATTCCCCGTCTCAATTCTTTACCCGATTTCCGATTTCCGCTGGGGCTCTCTTTCTCCCTCTCTGGCAACCTCTCTGTCTACGAATCTGTTTATCGATGGGGCGAATCTCTCTGTGATGCAACTTTCCCCTCTAATAATCGAGACAAAGGCTCTGCTCACAAATCCAGTCGAGAACTTCCGAACGGCGGCGTGATGGGCTGTTTCGCCACCTGCTTTGGCACATCGAGGCGCAGTCGAAGACCACCCTCAAAGACAAGCCCCCGTCTCCGTCAAGTCAGTCCCTACCCCTTAGAGCCTTGACAATCAACTCATAAAGTGTTTTATATTTCTCGTCATTTCGCTGCGCACTAGTTGTGGTTGTACATTAATATTTCGAAAATTTGTTGCAGAAACTTGAAATTCTTGAAGCTCTTCAAGTCAAGGAATTACCAGAGCTATTAGAAGTTAAAAATCCCACCGACCTTCTACCAGAACTAAAGTAAGCTAATTTATTATCTCGGCTTTCAAATTCTGGAATTGCACTTGATTGGGAGAATCGAGGATATGTTAGATGGTTGTAATCAAAAGCAGGATTGAATTCCTTTCTCATTTCAAGTCAATTTACTACTCTGAAAGAGGGCAAAAAATTTCGATTCTCTTTCTTAGTTTTTGGGTGTAAACGAGTCCAATCATTTGTAAACAGTTTAGAAGCTTGGCTGGATAAAGGCTAATTTGCGGTTGCTTTTTATGCAAAACCAAGCAACACCCGAGATTAATTTGAAACTTGTTAAACAGACAAGACTGAGCACACTAGACTTGATTCCTTGGAACTCATTATCAATTCGATTAAACTAGTTTATAGGATCGTGAGTAGGCTTGTTTTAAAGGCCAATAATGTACTTATTTATAATATACTTGTCTGTGTCCTTGTATATGGGTACGTTGTATGACTTGTTAATAACTCATCTGAGGGCTTGAGTTTGCAATTTTTATAAGTTTGGTTTAATAAGCAATCTTTACTCAACTCTGACTAATGCATAAAGAAACCAAGCCTGACTTTGTGTTGAACTCCACTCACTAATGAATGAACGAATCAAGCCTTAATCGGGCTCAAATTTGTCAATATTTTCTAGGTCTAGCTAAAGTTATGAAAATAAGAAAATAGGGAGTAGCTCGAGCTCAACTCTATCTCATTTATAATAGAAAAAAGTGGAACCGAGCCTATTCAGTTACGTTTTGTTATTTTCTTCAGTTTGTAATTTCCTGCTGCTATTCTTTGACTATTTTTCTTGATTTGTTTACTGGGTCTTCTTTGAAAAATTTTCTATTCGCCTAGGGCTAAGGAAAGGGGGCAACAGAATATAAGTGGGAGAAAGAAAGTCACCTTTGATTTAAATTTGAAAATCTATGAGCGCTTGTCTGCCGAGAAAGGCACCAGTGATTTGGAGGAATACCATGAAGAGAGAGAAGAATTATCTACTGAGAGAGTCACTGTTGAGTCGGAGGAATTCCATGGAAAGAGAGACGATGAACAAAATGAAGAAACAGCCAGAGATCGCCATTGCCAATCATGTTCAAGTTCATCATCGAGCTTAACAATTAATCCTCCTAATTATAGATACCAAAATTGCAGAGACAGTGATGATGAATATGATGAAGTATTCATAGATTATAGCTATATGGATGATGACATTGAGGATGATGATGGTGATTGTGAGAGTGAGATTAACAATGATCAGATTTTGGTTGAGGGGGAATCATCTGAATCGCCCTTTTCTTTGTCCATGGGTTATAAAAAGCAAACTTTTACCATAGATACAGCGGATAAAGAGGTTAATAGTTCTATCTCATCCAACACAGAAATAAAGAAAATTGGGTTAAATCAGAACGAACCGGTGGAAGATTTAACCCAGTTTACGGCTGTGAAAGCAAGAGCCAAACTGGCATCAGTGTCTCACGCAAAGGAGAACGTCAATTTGAAACAAGATTTCAACACACACATTACCAAAGAGCCTAGCTCAAAGCCATCAATGCATTGCCAAAAGCTGAAATCTGCTTATTCAAAGAATTCGGATCATGATATTGCGGTGGATGCAAGTCTTTCAAACTGGCTAGTTAAGACTTGCTCTATTTCTGCTGGCAATTCCGCATCGTCTCAAGGAACCACAAGCTTAGATGACAGACCCATTTTAGGGGCATTGACTGTGGAAGAGATCAAGCAGTTCTCTGCATTTTCAACACCAAGACGGTCACCTAGCCGGAGCCCAGATGACATGCCCATCATCGGTACAGTTGGGGGCTACTGGAGTCACACAGTGTCGACTAGCAATTCAGATTCTGGCTCTTCTAATAAAAAAGTATCAAGCATCAGATGCAAATCTAGAGAGGTATTATCTTTAAAAATGACCCGTCTTGTCCCCCCTTCTGTGATGATGATGGATACATATGATCTATTTGTGTGATGGGTGCAGGATAAAAAGATGAATTGGAAATCATCGCTGTACATTTGAGACAATATTGGGAAGACTTCACAATAAGGCAGTGTTGAAGGCATATTCCTTGGGGTTGAAACAAAGCAAATAGATATGCCTTGGGTGTTGAAGGCAGTAGTTTTTTTGAGTGCTATCTATATTTTGGCTACATAATATTTGTATATCTCTATGCTTGTTTCTGCTATGAAATCTTGGTAAAAGGAATGAGTTCTTACGATATGGTCATCTAAGTTTCTCTCACAATTTGTTATTTGCAGAAGTGTCTCACAAAAATAAATTCCTCGATTATATTGATAATTGATTGTTTCAGCTCTGGATCATCAGTTTAATGAATTTCTTACAAGCGAAAGGGGGAGGCTCTCTTCCTGGAGATGGATGTAGCAAATATCAGACTGAGTGGATAAGATGGCAGAAGATGATTGATACAGAGGTAGCAAAAGTGATTAATGAAGAGACAACTTCTGATTAGCTATAATTGTTGACCTTAACCCCATGTTTGGTTGGAAGGAATAAGATAGGAATAGAATTTCTATTTCCTGATAATAGAAATTCTTCTATTTGATTACAAATTTAACTGAAAATAAATATTCCCTAAGAATTGTTATTTCCACCATTTATATGAGAATTATTATTATNAAATTCTTCTATTTGATTACAAATTTAACTGAAAATAAATATTCCCTAAGAATTGTTATTTCCACCATTTATATGAGAATTATTATTATTATTATTATTATTATTATTATTTGTGTGAGCTTTATTCAAATCGGTAACTGAACCCAATTTGAGGAAAGAATGAAATTATCTGAAATTTAATTGGTTCGAGTTGAAAATGTAAGAGCATTTTTTATACAAATTTGTCCATATTTGCCTTTTACAATAAATCCATCTGTACATTTATACAAATGTAAGATCATTCTAAATCCATCTGTTCATTTATTGTTTGGTTGTATTTTGCTATGGAGTCATCTGCACAGTACATCTTTCAATTTTTTGGCATAGAAATTGAGTTTGCAAGTTTGACGTCAGGTGAAGGAGAGTGAAAGGAGACGTGAATATGACGGTAAAAGTTCAAACACAAATACTTGTATTTACACTAACTACGCTAATACGTTTATGCCCATCAATTCATTTACCCATGCAAATTCAAACAATATTCCATACTATGTATTTTAAACAGAATAGGAACCATTAAGTTTCAAGTGAGGCAATCCCGCTAATTCTAGCATTCTAACACCATTTGCCCATGCAAATCCAAATTGTATTGATCACATATCCGAAAATCTTTCCTAGTATAGCTAATGAAAGACTAATCAAATCATCATCACCAACAATAATTTTACATAATTATTGGCATATAAAAACTCTGGGCACAGAATTTTACCTTTGTAATCCTCAGTCTTTCCATCAATACTTCAGATGTTGAGATGCCGTGTCACATAAATAGCAGCTGCACAGCATCAGCACTAGATATACCTTATGCTAACTTGCTTTCATCTGTTCTCGCACGCTTCATGGATGAAGAACTAGACCTGCAGCAGTCTGAGTGGAGGTCATCAGTGGTAACATTTGCAGGTACTTTTTGCTTGCCTTTAGAACTATGAGAACTTTCTTCCGGTGCTCCTGCTTTTAAGTGATCCAGCTCTGAGGCCTCTGACTTGTCATTATCAACAGCATTTGTCGTCATAGCAGGGGATGGAGATGCCAAAGCCAATGCTTTCAACTTTTCCTGCTCCATCTTGTTCTGCTTCTCGAGCATCTGTAGAAGGTATTTCCCCTGCTCTTCAATCTGTAACTGCAACTTTCGTTGTATCTGCAGTGGAAAATACATCAAAATCAGCAGTGGGAAAAAAAATTGGGGGAAAAGAAAAGTAATAAGAAGACAGCAAGACTAACAAAGAATATGTAGTATTTTGATTTCAGCTGTAAGCCAATGATTCAATTGGGTAATCACCCTTAAACAACAGCCGCAGCCTCCAATTGCAGTGATTCAGCAGCTAGTATTGAATCCTCTATTCGCCAATAGAAGTATTCAATCCCCCTAAGCCTTTGCAATTTGTGCAGATTTTATCGGGTCTGTTTTCAATGAGCAGATTTTATCGAAAGGAAACAGGAGGGAGCATAAATATGTGTAGGGTTTTGAGAAAGGGTTAGACCACTTTGAGTTTATTGTGTGCTATTTTACCTTTGCAATATGTGCAGATTTTATCGGGTCTGTTTTCACTGAGCAGATTATATTGAAAGGAAACAGGAGGGAGCATAAATATGTGCAGGGTTTCGAGAAGGGGTCGGACCACTTTGAGTGTATTGTGTGCTATTTTACCTTGTATTATGCAAGATATTGTTTTCATGACTTAAATCCGTAACTACAGGATCATATAGCGACAGCTCTACCATTACACCAAGGCTTCTCTCAAACTATGGTCTACCAATATTAGTCAATATTCAGTGGGCTTGTTGAACTAATCGAAAGCATCAATAATACATTCTAGTACTAAGCACAAAGGATTTTTCAGCACAAATCTAGTAGTGTTGAATAATCAACCAGTTTGCCAATCTTTGCTTCAATTATATTTAAAAATGACTTGTAAACTTTTTTTTGACCATTCTTCATTGGTTGTTGGTGGATTTCATTATCAAGAAGTTGTATCTACAGTCTCTTATACAAATTTCTTCACATATTACTAATTTTTCCGGCGTAAATTTACTTGTTATTAATAGATAAGTAAGAGTATTGTTCCAATAGATAACTCTTCTATAGTTTCTATATCCACAATCAACTTCGGAAAAAATCCAAGAATGCAGTTTTCGTCCATTTACAAGAACCAACTCTTCCATTAGCTTCTGGAATTGCGTGAAAACTTCCAATATAATAGAGAATAGTTCAGCGAGAGGAACAGCCCGAGAGTTAGCTTCTGGAATTGCATGACTTGAGCTGCTCGAGAGCATACGTAAGTAAGAACAACGAATGAAGCCCCGGATGCTAGATGTATCTTTCCCAGAAACCAACGGACTACTTGTTGAAGATATTGAGTTAGATTCACAAATACAGCATCTTAGCATCATAGAAAGAAAAATATGCAGTAACAACCAGAAAAATACCATAATCAGAATGCAATTGCCAAGAAGTTGGGCAATCTTCAGATGTTTCAGAAAATGCATATGGAAATACCAAAAATGTCCTCACACCAATGAGCATCATATAAAGAAAAATGTGCAGTGACAACCAGATAAATACCATAATCAGAATGCAATTGCCAAGAAGTTGGGCAATCTTCAGATGTTTCAGAACATGCATATGGAAACGCCAAAAATGTCCTCACACCAATGAGCTATTAAGAATTAGACTGAAGATAAATCTGAATTAAGTTATTGATAAAATTAATCAAAAACAAAGCAGAAGGCATACCAGCATTTTTATAAAATAATTCTTACTACCACCTGCATACCTCAAGTTGTTCATGGAGCTGTTTTTGAACCTCCATTTGCAGCCGTAACGCTTCAGTAATATCCATACTCCTGCCATTAGATAATCTATTACCTTAATAATAAGACTGAATTTTACAAAACCAAAAAAACCAAGTTTAAGCCACCAATCATAACAGGCAACAAAAAATTGTGAGACAAATGAAATTTGTGAGACAATTGAATTTGGAAACATAAGCTACCCATCCAAGCAAGCATCTATCAAAATGGGGAAAATGATGGCTAAAGTAGCACCCGGGAAGGGAAAGAAGAAAAGCTAAAAGAGAAGACCATTGTGGGAATATAAACAAAAGGGATGCCCACTACATGAACCAGCCACATTATAGTCTTGGGATGCTCATATATACCCAACCTTGACCTCACAAATTGAAATTAGTGAGACAATTGAACTTGGAAACATAAGCTACCCATCCAAGCAAGCGTCATTCAAAATGGGGAAAATGATGGCTAAAGTAGCACCCAGGAAGGGGACAAAGAAAAGCTAAAAGAGAAGACCATTGTGGGAATATAACCAAAAGGGATACCCACTACATGAACCAGGCACATTATAGAGTCTTGGGATGCTCATATATACCCAACCTTAACCTCGCATTATAGAAATGATATTCCCAAAATTTTATTAAATGATCTATTTGTCAATATATTTCAACCATTAAACATGAAATATATTTAAGTAACATATCATTTCAGAATTACGATCAACTTACGGTTTCAAGTCCTGAGATGCCACCTGCCCAATGGTACTCTTCCTCTCGGAACTTCCTGCATTAAATAAGACGATCACATGGTTCCAATCAGAAGATCTTTACACAATTGCAGATTGCAACTTACGACATACAAGAGGGGCCTAGTGGATTTGTATCAGTGTTACAGGCAGCTCCAATGAACTGTGTATATTGGCTTTCACAGAGAAAATCAATAGCTACCCAAGATTAGGTGATTTTCCAACACAATTTGTTATTTTTTTCAATGAATAAATATTTTTGACTTATGTATCCCCCAAAAAACTAGTTTTGCAGACTATTGTATTACATATATAAATAGTATGCAGCGCCAAGTAATTCTCCTTTCCCCTACTGATGTTGTGCCAAGAAGTGCATTTATGGAATTGGGTTAAATTTTTGAAATTGTTACTTGAGCAAAAGAGTAAGAACATAATTTTGGCTCGGTTAGCCCTTTAAAAATTCAATACCTCTTCTAATTTAAGAGCTTAAATTTTCAGTAACAACCTCATCAAAGTTTTCATCACTTAAATTTCCAACACTTGAGTTTAAGAAGTTCTGTGCTCTCCACCTCTTAAAATTTTAGCTCTTCTTTTCACCTTTTGAAACATATACGATAATGGATTAAAAAGTAAGAATTTTTAAACTGATTAAATTTTATTTTTAGTGTGGGTCAATTTAAAGATTGTACCTTGTCCTTGTTTTGCATGTAATACTTTCCCAACGAAACTTTGTGCATCAAAGCTTGGTTTTTTATCTCTTGGTGATGTTGGAGCAAAACGCGCGGAAGACCGAGCGGACACAACGCTCGGACAGGAACAGAGAGCAAAGCTCTCGGACGGTCGGGAGAGGTAGAGAGAGATGTAATAGGGAACACACGAATTTAACGTGGAAAATCCTTCCTTAAGCAAGGAAAAAACCACGAGAGAATACACTATAAAGGGTTGTTTACAAGTGTTAGCTACACAAGCTCAAACTAAAGAAAAACAATCTCAAGTGTACAACTTTCTCTCTCTAAGCGTTTCTCTCACAAAGTGGTTGCTCACAAAGGCACACACCACAACTCACCAACCTCTCACACACACACAATAAATGATCTCAGCACACCTATATATATACATGTAAATAAAATATATATATTCTCTATCCTAGGAGGCTACCCAGCCACCCTAGCGCCAGGGTGGCAGGGCATGCTGGCAGCCAGGCTATCTGCCAGGCGCACGTCTGGCAGACCTGCTACGCCTTGGAAGTTGTGGCTGCCACCAACTTCCAATGCCCGCATTTATTGCTGCCGCAGATCATTAATGAGAGAGAGAGAGTCAACGCACGCGTGGATGGAGTCCTCGTCCAAGTCCTCTCGGACATGACGCACCAAGCAAAGTCCTCGTCCATTATTCCAACGGAGTCCGCGGACAAAAGGCCACTCGGGAGTGACCCCAACAGGTGATTGGTTGTCAAGGTAAATATTATAAACCACATGCAGAAATCAGTTACACACCCAATTGCAAATTCGAGCCTATAAGCTTTGTTGATGTTGCTTCAATGAAGGGAATTGCTTTTACTTTATCTTATTCTATCTAATGAGTACCAACACAGTTGTAAAATTTCTTAGAAAGGCTTGTGCAAATTTATATCATGGCCCTTATATGCAATCAATCAAATGCAAAGTTGCATGTGGATCTAGAATTGATTTCAGGAAGAATTGATTTCAGGAAGACTTAAACGGGAAGGAGTATTTCTTGTTCTCTGACTTATCCTTGTATTCATCCCCTCTCCTCTGTCATTGTGCATGAATTATGAGTTCTATGGTTTCTAGTTGACCATTTGCATTTTGGAATGTTCATCTCTTGAAGGTTTGGATGAAAAGGAGACGAGGAAAATCAGTTCATCTCCTCATGCTCTTCTTTGGTTTTACTTTTTTCCTTACATGGATGACTGACCACTCAGTTTGGATAGCTGCAAGGATACTCTTGCAACACCATTTATGAATTATACCTTTTCCACCCTTAATTAATTTATTTATTCTAACTAGTCTTATTTGGGACAAGCCCTTTCCAAGGTCAAGGCTTTCCATTGGTAAGTCAGTTCTCCATAGATTGGCTATTTCAAACGGGCCTGTTATGAAACAAAATAACAAAATAAGGTTCACCTATTCTTGCAATCTTTCTTGCAGCGTTTGGAAGTCGAAACAATCTCTCTGTTTCAAGAGGGAGCTGGAT
This sequence comes from Nepenthes mirabilis, assembly GCA_025585075.1. Lineage (NCBI taxonomy): Eukaryota > Viridiplantae > Streptophyta > Magnoliopsida > Caryophyllales > Nepenthaceae > Nepenthes > Nepenthes mirabilis. The sequence continues at coordinate 4,664 of JAODPA010007838.1, read as the reverse complement.
TTGTCTGTGGGATTTGGAGATTGCTGATCACAAATTTCAGCATTCTGTGTTGGAGAAGGACAAATGTCTAGGGTTCGATACTGTTTCATAAGAGTTAGTTTCAATAGAAAAGAAAAACAATTTTCAAGAAGCCATATCTCCCTTTCCTCTGTTATGGAAAAAAAATATTGTTTTATGGCTAAAGTTTTACTTTCGGTGCTGCTAAACAAGTTTCTCTAGCTTTTACTTCCTTGGCATTTCAATATTCGTGGTCTGCTCCAGAGAGATCTCTAAGCTTTATTTTTCATTTTTCCCCTTATCAGCAAGTTCTTATTTTTCATTTTCCCTTTCCACTATTACTTTGTAAATTCTAACAAAGAGTCTAACAATTTAATCATAAAGTATACCTGTATGAAGATAAAGATCAAGAGGGTAACAAGCTTCAGGTTTGCTGATAGTCAATTGCACAAAAGAACATTATGAAAATGTGGCAGAAAGAAAGGAGAAAACAGCATATCTTAATTTACCTTCAGAAGCTTCTGGTTTGAACCTTGCAGTCCTGTATTTCTGAAATGAAAGGAAAACAATCTCCTGAGTAATATGAAAACTATCCCCCAATCAAGTACAAAATCATGGTACAAACATTAACTCATACTTGCAGGTGGCTTTTCACATGGTAGATGGTTAATCCTTCAACATTTATGAGCCTCAAGACACCTTTTGGAGTAGCCCCTGCAAAGTAAATTACAAGTTAACAACTACATATGATTTCTAAGGATTTGACATCTTCTCAAAGGAAACTACCACAGATAGGAAACACACTTTCACTACCGCCAAGCTGATTGACAGCTTCGACAAATGCTTCATGAAGTTCTGGCGTCCACCGCATGCGGGGCTTATTTGCTGATGCATTGGACACCGGATTTGCAGCATTGGTCGTGTCTCCGGATGCTAGGGGATGATGCTGATGAATATGTGACTGATGCACTAAAATATCAGAAGATGGCTGTGGCACCTGCAAGATTTTCTGACCACACAGGGAATCAAAGAAATATATGTAGCTTGCTCTTTTAGGTGGTTTACAGCAGACAGACATGGTCATGCATATTGTAAGTGGTAAGCACACAAATGGAAAAGTGTAGAGACAAAAGAAATGTTTGGGAGACACTCTTTAGACACTCACAGGTGACTAGGCAACCTACCCATCCGCACTAATGGTCTCACACAATAACAGATGGGCGAATGAGACGCCATTGTCTGGAGTGTGTATATACGGTGGCAGCTTGTCACATTATTCAATAGAAAATCCCATTACCGCAAAAAAATTCTTAGGACACAAAATACCAAAACAATGCTTCACAAGTCATTAAGAAAACTGGAAGAGAAGAATATAGAATCTGATCCAACAGAGTTTATATACAATCAGGCAGTCATAAAGTTGACGGGATTCTTGGCATGAGAAGACTTGAGACATCAAAGGCCATCTATAGAATAAAATATCAACAAATATATATCAGTATCAAGACTCTCGATCCCAATATTTTTCCATTCCGAGATAAATTTGGCTAATAGATTTGAATATAAATTGATACATCCGATGTTTTTTTTCAGGTTCTGATTCGCAAAAAAATTAAAAAAAAATTCCAATACATCCGATATTTATACAATCGCGACATATGCCAATAATTTGATCGATAAACTAATAAACATGCAAGAACACACCTTTGATTGCTTGTCCGCCGAATCCACAAGGAAGTCGCTCCAAGTTGGGTCAATAGGATCATCATTTAAATACTGTCCTGCCAACTGCCAATCATGGTCCTCCGGTGATATCAACCCAGTACATCTTTCCACCTGACCACTAGAGACTTGAACATGTTCGGAAAAATCAAGTAAACTCTGCAGCTGGTCAGTGTTCCAAGAATTCTCATCATCTTCTTCGGGATAGTTGATAAACCCTGTGTCTGAGCCACAAGCTTGGTTTGGTGGCAAAGAAGGCCCTTCACCTGGTGACTGAGAAATGAAAGGAGAATTGTGAGATGGCCTTCTACAAGCTGGAAAGGAGGGGAAATGTACATTTGTTGGGGTCCCGGAAGTTGATCGATAAGTCTGTGTGACAGACCCACTCTGTTGAATAAATGGATTTGAATTCGAAGGTAAAGTGTTTGACGATATTTCCCTTTCTAAGGAATCATGAAAGGCGTCTGGTAGCTTAGGATATTCTGCCAAAGGGGTAGCAAAATTTGGTCGAGAAGAAGAAACTTTCAAGTCGTTGAAGCACTTTCCACCAGAAGTCTGCATCGGTAAAGCATGACGTGTATTCATCTCTGTCCATAAATCGATAAGTTCTATGCCTATTGGAGTCACTTGAATAGCCTTCTGTACAATCACCACAACTGCCGTATCAAATTCATCCAAATCTGCACACCCTCAATTTCTGTAATCTTAATGCCATTTCTCAATACCGACATGATTCAAGAATCTGCACAACAAAAATATTAAAAGTTTAATAAATAAAAGATGGCACCATATTTATGATCGTGATAAAACGAGAAATTTTCTGCCACTACCACAGTATATATCTGTACTTGGTGATAAATCAAGCATTTGTGCCGTTAATGATCTCTAAAAGGTGTAATAATTAGGATTTTCTATAGACCCCAAAAGACTAATCATAAATAAGTCCAACATTGATTCTTGGTCAAAGGGAAGCAAAATATAAAGTGGGCTCTTGAAATAGCGCCCTATGTATTTCTAGTTAAGCTCTAAATACTAACAAAAATCTTGCCTGAGTTGAAAATTCTACTATATTTGACGATATAATATGAGCCACTGGAATACAACGGGCTCAGTGTTTCAGACCCTTGTCAAGATTTTAACACACAATATCATTAAATATTAATACAGACCCAGCAAATTGAGTTCAATGAAGACTCTGGACGGTGACTCAGTCGGAGGCAGAGGAATGCAGTTCCACACAAACAAACATGATGGAAGGACAATTTTTGAATATTATATTTATGTCCACATAATGCATATAGTATAAGCAACACATTAACCATTGCCCAAGGCACAGCTATTCATAACAATTGGGGAGAAGACAAAAGGGTTTTCATGCCAATTCACCAGGTAAATGAAAGCAGAAGAACAACAAGAATGACCCCTCACAGTTTTCTACTCCACAAATTCTCAACCTACCTATAAAAAATATGGCATACTAGGAAATTCACCATACTGCTTACCCAGAAACAATATATA
>JAODPA010007827.1:0-13756 GCA_025585075.1 Nepenthes mirabilis | reverse complement strand
AACAAGTTATTTTTTATCATAAAGAAATTTTTTAATGGTAAAATAAAAATTTGTTACAAAAGTTTAGTGATGGATTTTTAGTAACAACCTAGTGATGGGTATGCTAGTAATAGATTGGCCCAAGAAGGAGGAACGGCCCGAATCCACAATGACCCATTTGTGCCAGAACGGTCAACGCTTACCATTGATCAGGCGAAAGGCTAAGTAAGCCAGAAAAATCAATGAACAGGACAGACGACTTGCTCTTGGGACGTTCAATACTTCTGTTGACCGGAAGTGAGACTAGTAGGTCGTCTAAAGACCAAGCCTCAAGTAGACCAAGCCCAGTTTGGCCCACACGACAGTCCATGACCAGCAACGGTCCTCTCCCCTGATTTCGCACTCTCCACAGAATGCAATCTCAATTACAATGGTCATCAACAGATTCAATGCACATCCTAGAAGGAAGGCGCCAGAATCTTTTTCCTATCTGCTGTGAACCCTAGCCGTTACAAAACAAAAAAGGAAAGCGATCAAGGGCACAGCCATTACTGTAATAAAAACTCCACGCCAGAAAAGGCAGTGGGCCCAGTAGAGGACGGGAATCACGTCTTTCTGCACAAGGAAGGCTTTGCAGCCCGACAGCTATAAAAGGCCATGGAGCTCTCATTCTAAGACACGCCCTGATTTACTCACAAAAACTCTCTGCAGAAAGCTCACAAGCGTGCGAATTTCAATCGCTCTCTTTCTCTTTGCCACTACGTTCCCAGCGAACACAGTACTTAAAGCCAATGCTCCTCACGAGCCAACAAAACCTCTCTCATTGAGAGCACTCACCCATCTCAACGGTCTCTTCATTCCCTAGCATTCTTTACTTTCGTCTTCTAAATTCGAAGGCTTTTTGCCGACTTGTGCGTTGGGGTGTTTACGGTGGGATAACCTCCCCCCGTCACCTGACCTCTTGTTCATTATTGTGGTTTGCATGATCCAGAATTAGTGAATAGAGTCAGACTCAGACGAACAATTTGACCCAAATTTATTTAAAATTTGGATTCATGATACATCATTGGTGCCGTATGTAGGAAGGTTACAAAAAGACAACCACTTTTCTCCATGATCTCTCAATTTTGCCTTCCATCAGACAAAATGGTGAACACAAGAGTGCAAGCTAGCAGTCCCGCTAGAGACACGACCACACCCGACCGGGACCACTCAGCTGGAAACCAGGTCAATGGGGTGGTCAATGGTGTGCCAGTACCATTTTTTCAGAACCTGGTGGAGAATATGAGTAACATGAACAGAATGCTCCAAATGCTTTGTGCCCGCCAGGAAAACGCTCAGCAGAGGAGGCCAGAAGAAAAAGAAGCCATTCAAGAATGCCAAAAGACCGGGCAACACTTAGGCTCCAGAGGCCTCACACGCCCAGAGCCGTTCAAGGCTCGTAGAACGTTTGGGCAGCAGGACTTTGGAGGATAGTTCAGAACGCAGGAATCCCTAATACTCTCGAGCGGATGCCTCTCCTCAGGCTTAGGAGGGAGCCTCTAGGGTCGCTAGATCCGCTGGTGGCAGTAGCCAGCCGACTACTCGCCACGTATGAGAAATGAAGGAGTTGAGGACCTACCTTAACTCTAAAAAAACTGGCGACGCCATCGCCACGAATTCGAGGGTGGAGAAGATACTAAAATGCGTATTCAAGGACGATGAACACGCCATAAATCTGGACAGGTCTCCCTTCATGATAAAGATCTTGAACCATCCAATGCTGGCCAAGTTCAAGATGTCGACTCTTTACTTTTACGATGGGAACACTGATCCTATGGATCACCTCACTCACTTTCGCACCCATCTGAGTCTAAAAGGGTTGAAGGACGTAGCCATGTGCTGTTGCTTCCCTCTTACGTTGAAGGGAGATGCCCACATCTGATTCCATTGACTCCCATTAAACTCAATCAGGAGCTTCCGAGAGCTCTCTAACCTCTTCTTGGCGCAATACACCTCCAATCACCGAGAAGAAAAGCAACATTGGCATCTCTCTCACATCAAACAGAAGTAGGAAAAGAATTCATGGAAGTTTCTGGATTGCTTTGTGGCGGAGGTGAGAAGAATCCTTAGGCCCACAGAAGAGATGAAGCTTAGTAGTTTCATCTCTACCCTAACGCACGGGGACCTCTTTAGGCACCTGGCCCATAAGAATCTACAAACCTTTTGGGAGGCAGAATCTATTACCAGGGCCTACACTGTAGTGGAAAAGGCCAACGAGGCTAAATATCCTGAGCAGACTAAACAACCTCACTCTTTCCCAACTGTGGAAAAAAGGAAGCAAGGTGGCGGCGATCACTTTCACTGGAAGTTGCACAGCACCGGACCACCCGAACGGAAGGATTACAGGCTGATCAACCTAACGCCTTTGACTGGCACACGCTCCAACGTCCTCATACAGATCCGTCGGGAAAAGTTCTTTAAGTGGCCAAAACCACTTAAGAAAGCGGAAGGAGGAAATCCAGCCAAATATTACGATTTTCATCGATCTTCCAGACATTCAAAGGAACACTGCAAGACGCTTCAATGGGAGATCAAGGAGCTCATTCGGAGGGGCCACCTCACTAGGTTCCTCAGTAACCCTGGACAAAGCTCTGGTATATCAAGTGGGGAAAGATCGGAGCCTTCCCCACAACGGGATCGAGTCGCGATTGGAGTAGTCAACATGGTGATAACCTGGCTGGCCAAGACCCCAATGAATCGCGATGAGTAGCAGGCTGGGTTGAAGAAATAGTGCATAGAAGACAACGTCATTAGCTTTAACGATAATGACCTGAGCCATGTAATCGCCCCCATGCAGATCCCTCATTGTATCCGCGCTCGTTTCAGACAGTAGCACAAACTACCAACTGAAACGGGTTTTTATTAATAATGAAAGTTCTCGTTATTTACTTTATCTTGATGCGTTTTTAAACTTGGCTTAAAAAAGAATCAATTGCAACCTGCCGAAGACCCACACTATGGCCTTGACAACGAGCTAATGGCTGTCCAAGGAACAATCCAATTGGAGGTCACCTATGGCCTTGACAACGAGCCAATGGCCATCCAAGAAACGATCCAATTAGATGTCACCTTAGGCACGTACCCAAGAATGGCGAGCCCTACACTCACCTTCTTGATCGTCGATCTATCTTCCGTATACAACGCGATATTAGGCTACCCGTGCCCAATGGTATTCAGAGTCGTCACTTCAATACCGCACCTCAAGATGAAATTACTGACAACACGCAGTATTGGTGAAGTGTTGGGTAATTAAGTCACTGGACGGACATGCTACATATCTCTGATCGCTCCAAGTGGCAACATAAAGGTGGCAAGAGAGCTTGACCATCGAGATGAAGCGACTCTACAACAAGCACAGTTTGGTAAGGCAACCGATCTAATCCTACTAAACCCAGAGGACCCAGAGAGGTGCATATAGATCAGAGGCCCACTCATCAAGATACAGCATGATGAGCTGATCACGTTCTTACAATGGAACACTGACATCTTCTCATGGACTCCCACTGACATGCTTGGGAGTAATGGTCCACAAGTTAGGCCTCGATCCCACCGCAAGCCCATCAGGCAGAAGAGGAGGAACCAGTCCATGAAGAAGCTGATCGCCATCCGAGAGGAGGCAAAGAAGCTACTAGACGCAGGCTTTATCAAAAAAATTCAGTACCATGACTGGCTCTCCAACGTCATCCTAGTAAAGAAAAGCAATGGAAAATAGTGAATGTGCATTGACTTCATCGATGTTAACAAAGCTCGCCTAAAAGACAGCTTCCCTTTATCCAAGATCGACCTGGTGGTGGACTCAACATTCGAACACGAGCTACTCAACTTCATGGATGTGTACTCGGGCTATAACTAGATCCAGATGAGCTCAGAGGACGAGAAGCACACCTCGTTCATGACAAATTATGGCTCCTACTACTATAAGGTCATACCATTTGGCCTTAAGAATGGGGGAGCCACTTACCAGTGGCTCGTGAATAAGATATTTGAAAAGTAGATTGGCCAAAATATGAAGATGTACGTCAATCATAGCTCGTCAAGAGTAAGACCACTAATGACCATATTCGCGATTTGACTGAGTCCTTCGAAGTGCTCTACGCACATCAAATGAAGCTAAATCATTCTAAGTGCGTCTTCGGAGTATCCTCGGGGAAGTTCTTGGTTTTCATCATCTCTCAACGAGAGATCGAGGCAAACCCGGAGAAGATCAAGGCCATCACGAACATGACTCTACGGCGGAGTGTCAAAGATATCCAAAGGCTAACCGGACAACTGGCAGCCTTGTTTCGCTTCTTGGCTAAGTCAGAGGACAAGTACCAACCTTTTTTCATGGCTCTAAGGGGGATAAAAGCAAACGGATTCCAGTGGATTGCGAATGTCAGGAAGCCTTCGACGAATTGAAGTAATACCTGGCCAGTTCGCCATTACTGACATCAACCAAGGACGGAGAGGAGCTATACCTCTACCTAACAGTGTCGGAGGTGGCTGTCAGCTCTTTCCTCATACGCCAAGGCTCCAACTCTCAGCAACCGGTCTACTATATGAGTAAGACGTTGGCCTGCACAGAGACGTGCTATCCACGCACAGAAAAGTTAGCCATAGCCCTTGTCTTCTCCGCTCGAAAGCTGAAACATTACTTTCAGCCTCGTCGCGTGATGGTTCTAATTGACTAGCCTTTGAAGAATATTCTATAGAAACCCGGCGTTTTTAACGACTAGTAAAATGGGTTATCGAATTGGGAGAGTTCAACATTGAATTACGGCCCAAACCAGCCATCAAAGGGCAAGCTCTGGTCAACTTTATTATCGAGATTGACACACCAATTCCAGATAAACAACCTGCTGAAGATGCAGAATAGCATAAGGAAGAGCAAGAGTGGGTCCTCAATGTAGATGAATCATCTACAGACTCAGGCAGCGGAGCTGGAGTGGCCCTGAGGACCCCTGATGGGTTTGAGATAAGATACTCCCTTAGACTCGACTTCCCGGTAGTCAATAACGTTGCTGAATATGGAACTCTGTTGGCTGGGTCAAGACTAACCAAAGAGTGTACAGCTAAATGACTAACCGTCTACAGCGATTCTGACCTGATCGTCAACCAGGTTAACGAGAACTTCGAGGCATGCAACCCTCACTTGGCCAAGGTGAAGGAGACCAGCTGGAGATTTGGCAAGGTGACCCTTATTCACGTTCTCAGAATTGAGAACTGGAAGGCCGACCAACTTGTCATGGTAGCCAGAACATTACTCGAGGGACATGTCGGAGGTCCTAAGCACTCCCAACAAGGAGGAACAGGAAGTAATGCAAATCTCCGACACCGAAAGTAGGATGACGACTTACCAGAAATATCTGGCAGACGAAACACTGCCAGACAATACGGATGAAGCTAAGTGGATCAAGAAGATGGCCGGCTGGTATGCCATGGTCGACAGACGGTTATATCGCCGTGGCTATTCGATTCCATACCTCAGGTGCTTAACTCCTACGGAGGCATACTATGCCTTGAGCGAAGTCCACCTTGGGATCTATGGATTTCACAGCAGCGACAAAAACCTGGCATCCAAAATCATGCGCCAGGAATATTATTGGCAGACAATGAAAAAGGACGCCCTCAATTTTGTGAAAAAGTGCAAAACTTGCCAGCTGTACGGTAATCTTCACCATTAATTGCCCGCTGAGTTAAGATCTCTCCAAGCTCCTTGACCTTTCGTGCAATGGGGGCTTAATATTCTAGACCCATTTTTCATCACGACGGGACAAAGAAAATTCATCATCACGGGTATCAACTACTTCACCAAGTGAGTGGAAGCTGCACTGCTAGCCAATATCACTAAGCACAATGCCTTAGAATTCTTCCGCCAAAACATAGTCAGCAAATTTGGCATTCCCGAGGTCATTGTGATTGATAATGGAATCTAATTCTCCGAAAAATTTTTCACCAAGTATTACACCAGTCTAGGTATCAGATTGGTCCACACTTCGGTAGCGTACCCGTAATCCAATGGATAAGTGGAGGTCACCAACCGTACACTACTTCATAGTCTGAAGACCAAACTAGAGGATGCTAAGGGCTTTTGGGTCAACAAACTATCCTCCATCCTGTGGTCTTACCGGACGACTCCAAAGGAATCGACTCGTAAGACGCCCTTCAGTCTTTGCTATGAGACTGAAACCGTAATTCCGATTGAGATTGGACTTCCAAGCCTTAAGGTTGAGTCCTTCAACCCACAAGGCAACTTCTAGAAAATCCGGGAACACCTAGATTTATTGGAGGAAGCCCGCGATGCCGCCAAACTAACGATAGTGGCCTACCAACAATGAGTCGCATGCTATTACAACAATAAGGTAAAAGTGCAACGATTCAAAGTTGGGGATGTGGTCTTGCGAAGTATCGAGGCTACAGGTAAGACCACTAATCGGAATAAGTTTTCTCCAAATTGAGAAGGCCCTTTTTTAGTCTCCGCCATCATACAAAACGAAGCATATAAACTTCGGACCCAGAGTAGCAAGTTGGTACTACGGACGTGGAACACGATCCACCTCAAATGCTACTTCCAATTAAAGACACAGGAAGGTCGTCCAATTTGCACGTGCATACTTGTAACATACATATTAATATTAATAAAATGTGAATGTTTTTTTCCATTGTATCATGTCTTTTTTTCTTTCTTTTTCTGTTCCATATGCATGTGTGTGAATTTACAGGGCTATAAAAACGACCTAAATTGTCCCTGAGTTGGACGAGTTTTCACCCGCTCGTAACTAAACTCTAGTCATCCAGGCGGCCCATAAGCGGTTGTAACTAAACCCTGGTCACTTAAGCGGCCTACTAACGGTCGAATTAAACTTTGGTCATCCAAGTGGCCCGTTTGCGGTCAAAATCTTAGGGGGCTTAAATAGCACGTGTGACGACCTCCTGCACAAGGAGATAGCGTGGTCAGTCTACGATGGTCAACAAATGAAAGCAAAAGCACAAAAAGAAGGCACACGCTTCCATAATGAAATGACGCACCAGATCAACCAACTTGGGCACCACCCATTTATACATTAACATTACACAGCAAAGAGCATATACAATGTTTTTCATAATGCCTCACACAAAAAAAAGGGAACAAAAAGAGTCCTGACAGCACCACCAGGGTCCAGAGATATCATTACTCAGCTTGGTGGCATCCCAAGGCTAAAGAACCTCCTCAAGAGTGTGGTTAAGACCTCCTGCCGCGACCACTGGGATAACACACTAACTCTGATATCTGAGAAGCACCAGCATTTCGCGAGTCCAGAAACTAGACAGGAAAGCGATGATCCATTATGGAGGCAATACTTTGGCTATAGCGATTCCCCTCCTGGAACCACTCGTCTAGAGCAGATGCCACCTCTTCAAGGCAGAGCCTTGTCCTCAACTCGCCCTCAAGTGTTGCAACCCGCTCTAGGGCCCGTTGGTGCACCTTTGAATCCTCTCGCACGTCAGCATTGTAGGTCTAACCCGGGTGAACAGTGCGCTCCCTCTCCCGAGGTGCGTCGTCCTCCTCTAAGGTTGAGATCTCGACCAAGTTACCATGCGCCTCATAAGGCTAGCAAAACAAAGAAAAGTCAGCAAATGGAGTGTAAACCGTTGCAACAAAACCCTAAAGTTAAATAATTAGGGCATACCTGGCGAGAAGGCCTAGGGCGATTGCGGCAAGTAGGGCAGAAAGGCTCCAGAGAGCTCTCAAAATGCGACCACTCAGAAGAGGAGGATCCATGGGAGGGGCTAGGCATGCTGTCTGGCCTCCAGTTGAGGAGAGTAGGAACGTCAATCATGTTCTCATCAGCCATGGTGAGGGGAAAACTGCTACGAGGTAAATCGTAAAGACCATTGTCATTTTATAAGCCAGGTTTCCTGCCTAAAAAGCCCACACACGAATCAAACGATCGCGTCGTTTCATGTCATGTCATTTCAACACCCAACGATGCATGTGCCGTGCAAACATCGCATCTATGAAAAGTCAGTCTGCAACGGTCAAACATTTGCAGCAGAGATTCTCAATTGGTCAACAACAAGTAAACAAAAAACAGGGGAAACGAGAGAAAAGGGTGACAAAGGCACAAGCAACGATGGTCAACATCCTAAGAACAAGGTGCTCCACCCAAAAGCTGGCCGCCCAAGTTCACACTTGGGCAACTTCACCAAGTCTCTATTCATAGGTGTAAAACAAGCTTGATCCGACATCAAGATTCACTTGGAGTCTTCTCGAGGACTTAAGTCCATCAGAGAGCGCTACAAACACCTCAACGAAAGTTGGCTGGATAATACAATGACGAGTAAATAAGAAACGACAGCAAAGGTAAAGACACATAATATCAGTAAAATGATCATTTTTATTGATTATGTGCATTCATAGTTACAACAATTACAAACAGGAAAAAGTACAAAAAATCTACGGAGGAGCAAAGCCCCCAAGAGGAGGTGGCGGCGACCCCTAATCACTACGGGACTGTCCCTCGAGGTTCTCATGACATTGGGTAGAACGATTTGCAAGGTCGAGAAATTTAACGGGGAAGTTAGAGTCAATTAGCCGTACAAAGCATTGGTTGAGGTTGATACCTTCCCATACCCGTGCCCACAGCATGTCAGAGATATCATGGGGATGTATACAAGTTGCTAACTCGTTCTCCAATGATGTCAACTGTCCCGAGAGCAGGTCAGCGCCCCTCATCGCCCGTTCAGCTTCCTCTCTAAGCTTGACAATCTCTTCCTTCAGCACCGCATTTTCCTCTTCCAAACATAGCAACACCAATTGGAGAGTAGCTATATCCTCCAGGTGTTCCACCTTGAGCAGCTCCACCTCCTCCTCGATCGAGGCAATCTCACCCTCAAGGTCTGAGATCACCATGTCCCTTTGGCGCAACGCTTTACTGGTTGCGCCCATTATTTTCTTCTCCTACAAAAACCAAGAACGCTAAGTGTCAACAATAGAGAGGAAAAGGAGAAGGAGAGTTATGAAGATTTACCTACCAGACTTTACGTTCTGACCTTACTGGCCTGCTTCGAGACCTTGGCCCTAGGAGCAGAGGATTGGGAACAATAGGCTCCAGAACGGGCTCCTCCAACAACTCCAACTGCTCAGCAAGGGCTCCTGCAGCTGGCTCCTCAAGCTCCACAAACAGCTCCGAAGGTGGCTCAGGAAGCTCGACTCGCAGCTCCACAGTTAGCTCCATTAGCTTAGCTTGCGGCCCCATAGCTTGCTCCATTGACTCAGCTTGTGGCTCTATAGCTGGCTCCATCAGCTCAGTTGGCGGCTCTAAGGCTGGATACTCCTGCTCAGCTTGCGGCTCGCCTGTCGGCTCCACCCAGATGGCTTCCGGCTCCAACTCTGCCAACGTAGGCAGAGCCACCAAGTCCTCCGGCTGTGGCAGAGCAAGAATGGCGCTACTCACAGTGGAGCGCAACCTAGTCCTATATGCATTCACAGAAGCCTCAACTCTGCACTCGCTAGAGCTATCTCTTATCCTAGTGAACCGGCCGGCCATTACATGGCCTAGCCCTGAGGAAGAAGAAGAAGAATGCACCACTGCTGTCGCCTTCTTCTGCCTTAGACTACTGGGAGCTTCTTTAGTGGAGGACACACAGGCAAACCCGATCGTAATGGCGCCTGCCTTTCTCTTGCGGGAAGGCACCTTCATCTTCTACTCTGGAGAAGGTGGTTCCCATCGTGCTTTCTTGGCCTCCGCTCAAGAAACCAAATGGTGTCTACGGAACTCTAGAAGGTGGCCCTCCACCAGCTCTAGAAGCGGTTGAACCACAGCAACCTCCTCATCAGTGGGCGTCACAGTATAAATGTCAGGCACCCTGCCCCAATCTTTGGCTAAATGCCAGGATGAATCAACGTTAATGTAGAAGAATCAATTCTTCCAGTTCTTCAGAGAATCATATATGGCGCTACTAATTTGAAGACCTCGTGGGGATAGGGACACCCACTCTCCACCCTGGACAAATTGGAACATCACTCTGACCGCTCCCACCATCAGCAACTTCAAATGCTGACGAAGAAAGATGTAAAGCGTACACAAATAATGCACTGCATTGGTATGGAATCGTGCTATGGGGATTTGGAGGTCAAGCAAAATATCAAGTAGCTCGTCAGGGATGGGAAGATGGAGCCCACTCCTCAGATGGGCCTCATAAATGGTGATACAGTCCTCAAGAGGAGAGTACGCCCTGTCTCCCTCATCGGGCATTCTGAAGACGATTGATGTAGGGATGTTATACTCGAAGTATATCTCCCTCACTTCGCTGGCCTAAAGGACTGAAGAAATTTGGGTTACAGAAGGAGCTATGGGAGTGGACGCAAAGAGAAAGACGGTAGAACACTTAGAATATTTGTCGAGAAGAAAGCATAGGAAATCTAAAAAGTGACGAACGGACCATTTATAGGAGTGTAAACACCGGAGAAGGCAAACCGTCTCGCAAACGTACGCCCATCATGGCTGACATGTGCCACTTCCTAAACGAGGGTAGTCAAATCAGATCCTTTGCCACATTAATTATCGGGATTACAAATTTACTGCATGCAAACACATGGCCAACTTTTTGACTGACAAGTCGACGGCATGATGGCGCGTCATTTCGACTCCCTCTTTCTCATAAACGCTCCGAATTTTAGCTCAAACAGTCAACAAATCTAGTCAACTCTTCCACATAAATTCTCCAAATTTTGGCTCAGACGGTCAATACATCCAGTCAACTCTTTTTAAAATTTTTTCTAAATTTTGACTCAGACGGTCAATAAATCTAGTCAACTCTTCCTCAAAAGTTCTCCGGATTATGTCTTAGATGGTCAATAAATCTGGTCAACTCATCGTCAGAAGTTCTCCAGATTACAGCTCAGATAGTCAACCAATCCGGTCAACTTTTTCCTAATCTTCTTCCGATTTTGGCCAAGAAGATCCAAAAATCTAGTCAACGACCTTCCAAGTTAGTCCTCCCAATCTTAACGATTAGCAACTGCACCCTACACGATCAGCAGAACCAGAGTCTCCACCAGTTCCTTTGCCAGGTCACATCAGGTGGGTTTCCTAGTAACTTGCGACCCATCTTGAACATGTTGGAGGACAGAATTCCAAACCACCAACATGGGGGGCTAGTTATGGGTACGCCAGTAATGTGCTGGCCCAAGAAGGAGGAACGGTCCAAATCCACAACATCCATTTGCGCCTAGACGATCAACGCTTACTATTGAACGGACGAAAGACTAAATGAGCTAGAAAAGCCCATGAGCAAGACGGACGACTTGCTCTTCGAATGGTCAATGCTTCAACTGACCGAAAGTGAGACTAGTGGGTCATTTGAAGACCAAGCCTCAAGTAGGCCAAGCCCAGTTTGGCCCATGCGACCGTCCACGACCAATAACGGCCCTCTCCCCTGATTTTACACTTTCCATAGAAGGCAATCTTAATTGTAATGGTCATCAACAGATTCATCGTGTATCCTAGAAGGAAGATGCAAAAATCTTCTTCCTGTCTGCAAAAAAACCTAGTCGTTACAAAACGTAGAAGAAAAGTGATCAAGGGCACGGCCGTTACTGCCATAAAAGCTCCACGCCAAAAAAGGCAGTGAACCCAGTAAAGGACGAAAATAATGCCTTTCTGCACAAGGAAGGCTTCGCAACCTGACAGCTATAAAAGGCCATGGAGTTCTATTCCAAGGCACGCTCTAATTTACTCACAAAAACTCTCTACAAAAAGCTCACATGCTTGCGAACTTTTAACGCTCTTTTTCTCTTTGCCACTTCATTTTCAATGAACACGGTACTTAGAGCCAGCGCTCCTCACGAGCTAACAAAGCCTCTTTCAACAAGAATACTAACCCATCTCAACACTCTCTGCATTCCCTTGCATTCTTTACTTGCGTCTTCTAAATTCAAAGGCTTTTTATTGACTTAAGTGTCGGAGTATTTGCGGTGAGATAACCTCCCTCCGTCACTTGACCTTTTGTTTGTAGTTATAGTATGCAGGTTCCAGATTGAGTAAACGGAGCTGAATTCAGACAAACAACATGACCCGAATCTGTTCAAAACTAGAATCTAAGACATATCACCTAGTAACAAATTTATAATTAATAGGGATAAATTATTTTATTATTAAAAGTTAAAATTGTCATAATTCCAATCTAGTAATTTACTGTGGGATGGGAAATGGCATTTATATTAGGATTTTTAGTTTTCCCAATTGAATTAGAAATCATATATCCAATAAGACTATATCCAATAAGACTATAATTCCGTATAATTATGGTAGAAAAATTGGGTGAGATATGCATTTTTTGGAGAATTCTTTACATCCATAATCTCTGGATTATTATCATTGAATTCTTCAGCCGCCCAATCATTATTAACACGTTTCTCAACAAAAACAGTAGGAGGCGTTGAAACAGGCACATTGGGCAATGAGTGGACCAAAACTAGGACCCCATACTCGGCAACAAATGGGGCATTGATCATCTTGCTTGATCAGCCGACCACAGGGTCATTTAATTTCGAAGAAGTGGACAATGAAGTGTCACCACCCTCAACGAATCTAACCGCCTTTTCAAAAACTGAACGAACCGAAGAAAAATGAATGGAACCTGGCCTCTGAGATGACTCACCTCATCGTTTTGCATACCTCCTCAATGGCCTGGTCATAATCGGACGAGGAATATGAAATAGAATCTCCTTGCCCGTCACCCTCTTAGGAGAGTCCAGGATGAAAAGTTCTCCCGACTTCCTCTTAGGACGACGAAAAGGCATGACGGCCGCATCCACCCCTTCTGTTTTAATCTCCTAGTCGACATCAGCGAGCACCTTGTGGGTCAGCCAAGTATCCATCCTTGGAAGAGATGCGGCATTCTCCTTGAGGAACCTCATCAAAGGCCATGCCATACAATCCTCTCTCTTCGGGACATCTCAAGAGTAGGAGAAATTAACTCTACCCCATTTATTATACTGAGTCTAGTCAAAAAGAATAAAAATATAAAAATATCAATTCTTCAAACCTTTTGTTGAATCTAGATTATCCTTACTTATTTTACACTTCTTACAAGGGGTGAATAAAATCTAATCAGCTTTCTAATTGAATCAAAAAATACCTTAAAAGCCCAGGGGTCCAGAAGAAGTTTCTTATAGTAGAAGAAAATACACAGAGAAATCAAATATCTAATTGTATTGGCGTCTCACAGGAATCTGAAGGGCCTCTAAAATCTCATATAACTCTTTTGTAAAATGAGTGCAAAAACCTTCCTTCAAATGGGTCTCGAAGATGGTAATAAAGTTGAGCTGAGGGGCACAAGCTCTATCATCAGATTCGGGCATTATGTATGGAATAGTGATAGGAATGTTATACTTCTCATAAAAGTCACCTACATCATTACAAATAAAGACAGATTGGATCATAGTGACACCTTAATTATTAAAGGATGAATAAGGGAGGCTCTAAGAGTTGGATGACAAAAGATTTCTCTTCAAAAGGTTTGTGGATCGACGAGAAGCGGATGCATGAGTAGTGTAAATACTGTTCATAGGCAAACGAACGTCGAGGCCCAAGTAGAAATATAAGGTTTTTTTTTTTTTTAATTTTGTGGTTTGATGATTTTGCTTTTACTCCTTGTGAACTTGTTTGATAAACAAATTTGAATAATGGAAACCCTAAACGCTAAAAAATATATATTTTGTAGATATTAACTTTGGTTATGCTTGTGTTGAAAATTTGTTAATGTTATC
>JAODPA010007816.1:0-13757 GCA_025585075.1 Nepenthes mirabilis | reverse complement strand
AATTAATTGTTTTCATACTCTGTAAATAAAAAATTGTTCATCACATATTATAGATAATAGTGTATAGTTTTACTAGATAAAGACCAAAATTTTATTTAAATTGGTTGACGGAGTTTGTAAATTTTCCTTTAAATTATCCGATATTAAAGATTTGCTATGAAATATTATACAATGACAATACTCACGCAAATTCTATAAACTCTCATTAAAATTGAGAGATCGCAGTTGATGGGGTACTGTCATTGATCGGCTTAGATAAAGGCTACCAAGTCCGTAATACAAAATGAGTTGGACAACATTGAAGCCCATGAATGCAGGCCCATCCCATTCCATTGGCGCTTTAACTGCTACAGTTACAATTAAATTTCGGAGGCCTTAACTGCTTCCATCGGGTTCCTGAAACCAGAACCGCTATAATTGTCCTATTCAGTTAATCTTATCTATAACAAAGGTATACATTCTGAAAAAATGGACATTTGAGTATGGTATAAAAGGAAAGAGCGTCTAAGAAAATAGGAGGACTCCTGTTTAAAAAATCCTTTATTGGGATTGTTGCGTTCTGGAGTCCCGGGCTCCCAGTCGAATCCGTAGTTTTCAGTCAATACAAATGTTTGAGGTTAGAGGTCGTTAGAGGAAGATTGAGACTAAATTTTACGTGAAAAACCTCCTCATAAAAGGGGAGAAAAAAACCACGAGGCTCAGGACCTTTATGAATGCTTCACTATTTGGGTTGAAATCTTTACAATGTACAAGCGATGGAGTCCATTCCTTCCCTATCTCTTATTTTGTGTTTCTTATGTGAGAGGTTTCTCTCATCGGGGAGCTCTTTCGCTCTTTCCTTCCTCTCACTGGAAAGTGTGGGAACTCTAAGTCTTCTTTCCTTGATGTCCAGGACGAGTTGGAAAGAAGACGTCTTCTCTTAGAGTGAGTGGGAAAATGAGGGCTCCGAAGGTCCCTTAGGCAAGGGCCTGTGCTGGGTATTTATAGGGAAAAATAGGCAGTTGGGGAGTAGACATGTGGCGGTCAACTGATGGCCGGGCCTACTGGCTGCATTTATTACTGCTGACGTGGGCGGAGTGGCACGCGGCTGGCGCCGCTGCAGGGCCTAAGCGTGTTAGGCGTATAGAGTCTAAATATCAACCTTGATTTGATTAGGCATACACTGTTGAGACGGCGACTGGCAGTGGTTGCAGATTCCTTGGGAGTCGGCGACTGGCAGTGGTTGCAGGTTCCTTGGGAGTCGGCGAGGTTGCTTAGCTGGCGCTTACGGCTGGGCGGATGGCGGTCCTCAGATCCCTTCTCAGTTTCTCGGACTGTCCTGAGGCTTGTTGGGATTCCTGGGGTTCTCGGTCGTCTCCCATTGTGAGTTGGCGAGACTTCTCGGACTCTAGCTGTGATCTTGGCTTCCGGAATGTTGATCTCCGATTGGGGCTTTTGGGCCGTCTAGCTTTCTAGGCTTGCGGGCGCACTTCTGGGCCTTGCTTTTATGGGCCCTTATATTGGGGCCCAACATAGCCCCCCATGCCAAATGGCTCGAGGCTCTCGACCGTTTGGCATGAAATTGTTGATCCTTTGGAGGAGTTGGCCATTTCTTGCTCGAACTTGGCTAAGCGCGTGCTTACCACTCGACAGGGGCACTCCCGAGCGGGCCTGAGTACGGCCGTTCGAGCTCGAGTACGTCCTCGGGATGATCACGCCGTTAAGCTCAGTGGGAGTTGATCTCAAGACTTTTTCCAGGTCCGCGAGCTTTCTGGTGCCGCCGTCTTCGATCCTAGGAATGCCAGCGCCTTAAGTGTAGAAGACTTATACGGCGTTGTTGGGAGGCCTTTCCCCGTACCTGATCGGGCAGGGCTTGAAGGTGGACCTCTTACGCCCGAGGAGCCAGTTCTAGCGGATCAAGCGAGACCTTTAGGAGTTCAAGAGGTCATCGGAGGAGAGAGTTAAGAGGCCCTCTCATGACATTGTCGTTTCTTTTTCTTATTTTGTCATACTTGTACATAAACTCATTTTTATGAATAAGACTTGTCCTTTTCGCATCAGTGCCTTGGGCGTTTCTTTTGTCTTGTTCGTACGAGTCTCTTTTCTCCTTTTTTTTACGGCGCAGTGCATAGCGCCTTACTCTTAGCCTTGAGCGTGGGGCCTTTTTAAGGTTCTTGGCCTTTTGACTCCTCGGGTTTGAGCGTGTGATTCTCTTAGGATCTTCTAACATTTAACCTCTTGACCTTCGTCGTTGCTTGACCTCTGGGATCTGTCCTTTTGGGTCGCTCGGTTAGCAGCCGAGTTTTTATTTCTTGACCTCTGGGGCCTGGCCTCTTGGATCGCTCGGTCGCAGTCGAGTTTTTGGAGTTTTGACCTCTGGGGCCCGGCCTCATGGACCGCTCGGTCGCAACCGAGTTTTTAGAGTTTTGACCTCTGGGGCCCGGCCTCTTGGACCGCTCGGTCACAGCCGAATTTTTGGAGTTTTGACCTCTGGGGCCCGGCCTCTTGGACCGCTTGGTCGCAGCCGAGTTTTTGGAGTTAAGTTCTGAGCTGCTTTGCCCTTGATGAGGGAGCACGAGAAGACTTTCGTAATAGACACAATGAAAGGACATTTTTTTATTGATGTACATGTGTTACACTGGGTGGCTTCCAGGGCCTCTTGGTTACATTAGTCTGTGTGCCTGGGCCACCATGCTCTTCTTCCACATCTCTCGGGCTGACCCCGCCGGTATTGGTGCCCCCAACGGGTGGTCATGCTTGCTCCGTGCCCATTACGGCCTTGCCCTTTAAGCGGCGTGACCGGCTGCTTCCTACTGCTCCGGGGCCACGCCCGGGTCGTGGCAGGAAGCGGTCAAGATAGCCCTCCATTACCAGCCGCTCGATCTCCACTCAGAGCTTCCTGCAGTCCTCGGTGTCATGGCCGCGGCTGCAGTGGTAATGGCAGTACTCCCACTGGTTGCCTCCCTCTGGGTTTTTCAACGCCTTGGGCCATCTTAGGAACTCCTCGTCCCTGATCTGCTTCAGGATGTTGGTGAGGGACTCAGTGAGAGCCGACGGGACTGATGGCCCCTCTCCTCCAAGGACCAACCGCTCAGGGTTGTTTTGTCCGGACGGTCCTTGGGTCGTTAGTTGGGCGCTCGCCCTCCTTTTTCCTTCCCCTATCCTCGGGGACAGGGGGTCTTCTCGTCCTCCCGGCTGACTTGTCTCGTCGATTTTGGGTCCGAAGACCGTCTTCCAGAGCCTTTTGAGCCCTTTTTTCGTCGGGGCCTGGCTCATGGACTTCTTCCTGTTGAGGTAGTCTTTTAACTCGCCAGGAGCCCGTATCGAATGCTGCCTCTGGGGCGCCGTCGGATGCGGGCTTTCGGGGCGCGGGCCCCTATATTGCTCGTCCACCTTCTCTCGGAGGGTACGGACGGCTCTTGTGAGGCTGTCCATCTTCTGTACTAGCTTGCGCACACTAGTACTGGGACCGCCACTCACCCTGCCACCTGAGGGGAGGCACCTGTCGTAGCGCTCCTCTTCGCGGATGGAGGTACTGTCTTGTCTGCTGATCATCTTTAGGGCGTTGTTGTTGTTTGTAGAAGAGTAGGAAGTTACGAACCTTTTGTCAGGTTCCCACAGACGGCGCCAATGTTACGTTCTGGAGTCCCGGGCTCCCAATCGGATCCGTGGTTTCCAGACAATACAAATATTTGAGGTTAGAGGTCGTTAGAGGAAGATTGAAACTAAATTTTACGTAGAAAATCTCCTCGTAAAAGGGGAGGAAAAAACCACGAGGCTCAGGGCATTTATGAATGCTTCACTATTTGGGTTGAAGTCTTTACAAAGAACAAGCGAGGGAGTCCATTCCTTCCTTGTCTCTTATTTTGTGTTTCTTATGTGAGAGGTTTCTCTCGTCGGGGAGCTCTTTCACTCTTTCCTTCCTCTCGCTGGGAAGTATGGGAACTCTAAGTCTTCTTTCCTTAATGTCTGGGACGAGTTGGAAAGAAGACGTCTTCTCTCAGAGTGAGTGGGAAAATGAGGGCTCCGAAGGTCCCTTAAGTAAGGGCCTGTGCTGGGTATTTATAGGAAAAAATAGACATTTGGGGAGTAGACACGTGGCGGCCAACTGATGGCCGAGCCTACTGGCTGCATTTATTACTGCTGAAGTGGGCGGAGTGACACGCGACTGACGCCGCTGCAGGGCCTGAGCGTGTCAGGCGTACAGAGTCTGAATATCAGCCTTGATTTGATTAGGCGTGCACTGTTGAGACGGCGACTGGCAGTGGTTGCAGGTTACTTGGGAGTCGGCGAGGTTGCTTAGCTGGCGCTTTCGGCCGTGCGGATGGCAGTCCTCGGATCCCTTCTCGGTTTCTCAGACTGTCCTGAGGCTTGTTGGGATTCCTGGGGTTCTCGGTCCTCTTCCTTTGTGAGCTGGCGAGATTTCTCGAACTCTAACTGTGATCTTGGCTTCCGAAATGCTGATCTCCGTTTGGGCCTTTTGGGCCGTCCAGCTTTCTAGGCTTGCGGGCGCACTTCTGGGCCTTGCTTTTATGGGCCATTATATTGGTGCCCAACAGGGATAAATCCTTTACTTGGATAATAAAATGAAGAATGTTTATCTAAAAGCTAAAACACCCACTTTAACTTTTTCTCTTTAGAATTTTTTCTACTTATGAACGAAAACTGACTTGAGTATCGGAGTGTCTTTTAGGGGACAAGCCCCAATTGTATTCTGATTCTTGATTTAGTTGTGGTACGCATAACCTAGATCATCATAGACGGAGTGGAGATCCAACTCATCAAAATGCATATTCGAGACCCGTCATGAATCTTGATTCTGGTACGCATCATTGGTGCCGTCTGTGGGATCATCCTGAACGAAAAGACAGCTAACCACCGCATTCAACTATGGTAAACACCAGAAGTCACACTAATGCATCCGGAGATGTTACTTCCCCTGGCAACGACCCTATAATGGGCAGTCGTGAGGAAGATAGATAGATGGGTTTGATGGAGACCGTGAATGAGCAAATGGCGAACATGACTGAAGCGTTTCAAATTCTTTGTACCTAGTTGGGACAACAAAAACAAGCAGTCCCACAAGTGGTCCTGCTAGCAGTTCAAATTTCATCTGCAAGTACTCCTGCATCAAAAAAGAACCAGAGAAGGAGATGCCCGATGAGAAATAAAGAACAACCTGTTGACCAAGTAAGAGAACATTCCAACCATAGGGAAGAAGGTCGTTCTCGGTTATAAGGACGATTGAGCCCGAGATATGAGGAAGAAAGTCCTAAGCGGCAATTCTCGATATTCAAAGAACGAACAGAGATTTTCTAATCTCGATGTGGTATCCTATAATATGCTTCCTGCTGAAGGAAGTCGTCACTCTAATCAGCCAAACCGTTTAGAGTTGAGGGATTTCCTCAATGAGAAAAGATCAGCAGCAACTGCTGTCCCTCATGTAGACGAAAAACTTGAAAAGGTCTTTCAATGCCTGTTAGGTAATAGTGCAGAAAAGCACTATGCAGATTTGAGAAGGTCTCCTTGTACGGTGGAGATCAGAACTTGTTCACTTCCCCATAAATTCAAAATGTCTACCATGGAAGTCTACAATGGAAATGGTGACCCAACATACCACTTAAACAATTTCCGTACACATTTGAGTTTTCAATGACTTGACGAGATGAGTATGTGTCAATGTTTTCCCCTAACATTAGAGGGGGATACTCGAATTTGGTTACATTGTTTGGCACCAAATTTGATCCGGTTGTTTGAAGAATTAGCAGATTATTTTCTATCTCAACTTGCCTCCAATAGGAGGATCGAAAAACAACCTTGGTACTTAGCTCATATCAAGCAAGGGTCAAGGGAAAGTTTGAAGAGTTTTTTTGGGTAGATTCATTTCAGAAGTTAGGAGGATTTTCCGACTTACTGATGAGGTTAAATTGAACATATTTATGAATACTTTGAAGTCTGGAGACCTCTTTAAGCATTCGGCACATAAGAATCCAAGAACGTTTTCAGAAGTGGAAGCCATCACTCGAGCTTACATAGTGGCCGAAGAAGCAAACGAAGTAAAAAAGCCAAGACGAGATGATCGCTCACAAGACGGACCAGACGAGAGGAAAAGGAGTGGAGATCGTATTGACTTGCAAAGCTCGAGAGGCCATTTAGATTTGAGCTAGGGGCTCGAAAGGAATATAAACCGATAAACTTGACCCCGCTAAATGACTCAATGACAAATATCCTTATGGAGATAAAAGAGGAGAAGTTTCCGAAATGGCCAAAATCAGTTAAAAACCTAGAAGGAGGTAATCAGTCAAAACACTGTAATTACCATCGATTTCGGGGACACAACACAGAAGAATGTAGGACTTTACAAAAAGAAATTAAAAAACTCATAAAAAAGGGGCATCTCAAGAAATTTGTAAAAGATCCAAGAAAAACTAGTAGGGAAGAGGGAGAAGAAGAGCAGAATCAACAGCACCCAAAGAACAGAAAAGTAGCAGGAGTGGTTGATATGATATCAGCCATGCTACAAAAGAAACACACTCCGGATCGGACAGCTGATATAGGAAATAAAAGACAAAGGGTAGAAAATAGGAATGATGCAATTTGTTTTGATGATGATGATATGAGCCATGTACAAGTTCCCCATTCCGATCCACTTGTAGTAATCATACTCGTTTCAGATAGTAAAGTTGATTATTAACTGAAATGAGTCTTTGTTGATAATGAAAATAGTAACAATTTACTCTATATAGATGCCTTCTTTAAGTTGGCATTAAAGAAAAATAAACTGAAACCTACAAATGGACCACTTTACGGAGTGGACAACGAACCTATCTCTATCCAATGGACAATACAACTAGAAGTCATGTTAGTAACGTATCCCAAAATTGCAACTCATGAGCTTACTTTTCTGGTGGTGGATTTGCCTTCAGTTTACAATGTCATATTAGGCCGGCCATGTTAAACAACCTTTGGGGTAGTAACATCCATCTTGTATCTAAAGATAAAATTTTTGACACCTTCAGGTTTCGGTGAAGTCTTAGGTGACCAAGTCATTGGCCGTTCTTGCTACCTAACACAAATAACTCAAACAGTTCCAGAACGGCCAATTGAAAACTTAGACTACCGAGATGAACTGACATTACAGCAAGTCTAGTCCGGTGATACAACTGAACGTATACTTCTTGACCCAAATGATTCGAAGAAGTATGTGCAAGTTGGAAGCTCTCTCTTCGGACAATTTCAGGATCAACTTATTTCCTTCCTCAAACAGAATGTAGATATATTCGCTTGGTCTCTTGTCGACATGCCTGGTATTCCAACGGATTTAATGGTCTACAAATTTTAACTTGATCCAAATCATAAGCCAGTCAGGCAGAAACGGAGAAGTCATTCCATAAAAAAACTTATTGCAATCCGTGAGGAAATAAAAAGTTGATCAATATTGGATTTGTAAAAGAAGTCTAATATCCTGATTGGCTCTCTAATGTGATGCTTGTGAAGAAAAGTAACGAAAAATGGAGAATGTGCGTGGACTTTACCAATTTGAATAAGGCTTGTCCTTAAGATAGTTACCCACTACCTAGAATAGATATTTTAGTGGACTTTACCGCTAGGTACGAACTGTTAAGCTTTTTGGATACATATTCTGGGTATAACCAAATTAAGATGAGCCAGAAGGATGAGGAACATACTTCTTTTATGACATACCAGGGCACGTTTTGTTATAAGAAGATACCTTTTGGTCTCAAGAATGCAATAGCCACTTATTAGAGATTGGTAAATAAAATATTACAGACTCAAATTGACAGAAATATGGAGGTATACGTAGATGATATACTTGTGAAAAGTAAAATCACGCATGACTACATCCTAGATTTAAAAGAAGTCTTCGAGATACTCCGAAAATATCAAATGAAGTTAAACTGAACTAAGTGTGCTTTCAAAGTGACATCCGAAAAATTTTTGAGCTTCATAGTCTCACAGCGTGGGATTGAAGCCAACCCTAAGAAAATAAAGGCCATAATAGATATGACACCACCAACAACAGTAAAAGACGTCCAGATGTTAACTGGAAGGCTTGCAGCCTTATCACGATTTCTAGCCAAGTCAGTAGAAAAACACCTCCGATTTTTTAACACTTTAAGGGGTACCAAGGCAAATGGTTTTATCTGGACACCTGGTTGCCAGATTGCTTTTTAAGAGTTAAATGATTATTTGTCTAGTCCACCTCTATTGACTTCACTGAAACAATGTGAACATTTATATCTATACCTGGTCATTTCGGATACAATATTGAGTTCAATTTTGATCCTAGAACATTCGGATATACAACGGCCAGTATACTATGTCAGTAAGATGTTAACGGA
Source organism: Nepenthes mirabilis (assembly GCA_025585075.1). Taxonomy (NCBI): domain Eukaryota; kingdom Viridiplantae; phylum Streptophyta; class Magnoliopsida; order Caryophyllales; family Nepenthaceae; genus Nepenthes; species Nepenthes mirabilis. Next base: position 5,415 of record JAODPA010007816.1, on the reverse strand, counting down.
TATTGAGACCCATTACTCACAAGCAGAGAGAACTATCTTAGCACTTGTCCATTCAACCTGAAAATTACGGCCATATTTCTAAACTCATAAAATAATTATACTCACCAACTAGCCTTTGAAAACTGTGTTACAAAGGCCTGATATGTCCGAAAGATTAATAAAATGGGTAATAGAATTGAGCGAATTCCACATCGAGTTCAGACCAAGGCCAGCAGTCAAAGGCCAAGCCTTAGCAGACTTCATCATTGAAATCACGACCTCAATTCCGGCAACCTCTATTGAAGATGAAGACATTCACCGAACGATGGCAATACCTAATTAGACTTTGCACGTTGACGGGTCGTCAACGCACTCTGCAAGCGGAGCTGGGATGGTTATGAAGACTCTTGATGGAAAAGAGATCACTTATTCCTTGAGACTTGGATTTTCAGCCACTAACAACGTTGCTGAGTATGAGACATTACTGGTTGGGCTCAGGCTAGCCAAAGAATGCTCTGCGAAATATGTGATTGTGTACAATGATTCAGAATTGATTGTGAACCAAATTCAGGAAAGTTTTGATGTTGCAAGTTCCTTACTTAAAAACTATTTGGCAAAAGTAAAAGCACGGAGTAAGCTTTGACAAGTTGAAAATAGTTCACATCTCCCGTGTAGATAATGGGAAAGCAGATCAGCTAGCGAAGGCTGCAGCCATTGAAAATTCTAAGCAATATTCAAAGTGTCCACGAGAAATTCTAGAGACTCTAAGTATTGAGGAGTATGAACAGAAAATTCTACAGGCAATAGATCAGGAAAACTGGATGTCTCTATATTGAAGGTACTTGAGTAATGAAATTTTGCTGGAGACCCCAAAAGATGCCAAGCGTGTTAAAAAATGGCGGGTTGGTATACTATTGTGGACGAAAAAATGTGTCGTCGAGCATACTCAACTCTATACCTTAAATGCCTGACTCTGGAGGAAACAGAGTACATCTTGAGCGAAATCCATCTTGGTATATGCGGATCTCACATTTGAGGTAAAAATTTAGCTTTCAAAATAATGAGGTAAGGATACTTCTGGCCCACTATGAAAAAAGATGCAATGGATTTTGTTAAAAGGTGTGAAAATTGCCAGCTACATAGAAATATATTTTATCAACCACCAGCTGAGTTGAAGACCTTACAGACACCATAGCCTTTTGCACAGTGGGGGCTTGATATCCTTGGCCCGTTTCCAGTGGCCTCCTGTCAAAGAAAGTTTATTATCGTGGTAATCGATTATTGCACTAAGTGGGTGGAGGCTTCTCCCTTGTCACAGATAACTGAACATAATGCCTTGGAGTTTGTGCGACAAAGTATCATTTGCTGGTTTGGAATCCCAAAAATTATAATAACCGACAACGGAACTCAATTTATTGGAAAACGCTTTACTAAGTACTGCATAAGCTTAGGTGTCAAGCTAGCTCACATATCAGTAGCTTACCCTCAAACTAATGGGCAAGTGGAAGTAACTAATAGGACTCTATTGCATAGATTGAAGACGAAACTGAAAGATGTTGGGGGTTCTTGGATAGATGAATTGCCTTTAATATTGTGGTCTTATAGAACCACATCCAAAGAACCAACTCGAGAGACTCCATTAAGCCTATACTTTAGAATAGAAGCTGTAATTCCAATAGAGATTAGATTACCCAGTTTAAGAGTTGAAAACTTTAATCCTCTTAGCAATGCCAGGAGACTTCGGGAGTATCTTGACATGCTCCATGAGATTCGAGAAACAGCTAAGGTGAAAATGGATACTTATAAGTAAAGGATCGCGTGCTACTATAATAAAAGGGTTAGAGCACGAAGGCTTGACATTGGAGATTTGGTTATACGTGGTATAGAGGCTACTGGAAAGATCCTCAACAGAAATAAATTGTCTCCAAATTGGGAATGTCCATTTATTGTGTCAGACATTCTTTAGGATGACACTTACAAATTGCGCAGTCAGAATGGTAAATTGGTACCTAGAATATGGAATACGATTCATTTAAAGAAGTTCTATCAGTAGCATTCGAAGATCCGGATGAACTGTGTAAGCTTTTCATGAAATAGTATTATGTTTAGTATCAATGAAATATTTTATTGTTCATTTTATCTTTATTATTATTTTATTTGAATTTGTCTATTTAACCTTTATTACTGTTTTGTTTGAATATATATATGTGCGCATATAAAAATACTCGAACTAAATCGGCCTAGATTGCTCCTAAGTTTGGTGAGATTTTTATATCTCACTTGTTTCCTGACCCAAAGGTGGTAAAAAAGAACCTCGATACAGTTATTGAGTGATCTGTTTGCGACTGAAAATTTAAACCCATTCAGGCCAACCAAACCGGTTAAATGATTAAACCTTAGAGGGCTGTTTAGCATGCGTGCTTCGACTCCCTTCTTCAGGGACGAGCACCTTCAATCAACCATGGTCAACAAATTGTGAATCAGAGTAGTTCACGGTCCCAATTTCTTTAAAGCCGGCATTGATTAAGAATAAAGCTAAAGGCTTGACCGGCAAAATGATTACTTACATAACAAGTATACTGATAAAAGAAATGCTGGTATGTTATTAACCTAATGATCTTGTACAGGTCAAAATTATATGATTAGATAAATGATCATCCATGGGAGCTCCCACGATGGGAAGAGCTTGGCTCTCTAGAATCAAAAGAGTCTCGTAAATTAGATAAACAATGCGCATTCCTATTTCTCTCATCAAAAAAGTTGACTGGAAATTGTGGGTCAACTAGCAGAGTGACTTATTTACATAAACTGATGCCATCTAAAAATCTAGCATTCAACACATGAGCCAATTCCTCCGATTTGAGACAAGATGTCAGCTCAAAACGCAAACGGGCGTTTTCTTTCTGAAGATCTTCAACTTGATGACTGGCTTGCTCGAAAGCATCCTTGACACTCTCAAGTTCTTTATTCCGTTGGCCGACTAGCACAAGATCTTCCTTAGTGCTTTGCAACTTAGCTTGAAGATTGAAATTTTGATCTCGGAGTTGGTGAAGAACATTGGGATCAACTAGGGTTAGCTTCAAATTGTTAATTTCACTCAGCAATTAACGAATCCACAACTTCATTTGATGAAGACTAATCTTTAGTGAATCAACCACTTTATCATTTTGTGGGACCACGAAATAAGTAAGTTGAAAGAAGGAAAGTTTCCTCAACTAAATGAAAAGGATTAACTAATGGTGAAAAATGCCGCTCTAAGGGTAGCCTCAGTCAAAGAAATTCTTGCCCCAGATTCCAAGGTTGATTCAAGCCGTCTTCTAGTAGGATTGGGGCGAGGAGTTGAAACTGTTACACCCAGAGTAATAGGCCATGTAGGAGGTTGGTCAACGGCCTCCGGTGGAAATGAGAAAGTAACTGGAGACCCTTGATGAGAAGTCTCCTCTTCACCAGCCACTCTAACAGCTTCCTGAACAGTGGATGGCCCAACTTGTGTATGAGATGAGGCAGGCAATAACCCCTCTTCAATCCGAACGTCTTCAATCTCAATTTGAGGGCCACACTCACCAGATTGCCGAGCATCAACTGATTGCTTCATCATCCCATGAATGCTCAGGGGCTCCATAGAAGGTATTGGAAGATCCTCACTAGAAACAATTTCAGGTGTTAAACCTGTTTCCAACTCTGGCTCCAAACACGTTTGAACAAAAGGGTCTGAAGCTGTACTCCCAATAATTAAAACTTCTGACCCAGAGCCAGGAGGGTTTGCCTCAACAGATTGAGAAATAACTCGTTGCCACTTTGATGAGGAAGCTTTGGCTTTATTTCCATCAACTTTTCTTTTACGTATTTTAGGTGGAGACACAGCAACATCAACTGTTTCTTCCACACTGGTCACCCACTCAGCAAAGACCAATAATTCTGGTGAGAGAAGACGATCTTTATTTTTATCAGTAAAAGAATTCACCTTCTCTCGCTGAATGTCCATAAACGGTTTAGCATACTTCTCATCTTGAGAAGTAACCTTACCGGTTAATGAATCGGTAACCCTTCCCCAGCCATCAGGAAGGCCCACAGATAACTTCAGAAAGAAAAATCTATCTTTTCAATCCTTTACAGACTTATGGATTTGCCCAGAAAGATTTATCTCCCTTGGAGACAACGAAATCCAGTCACTGCTTTGGACGAATCGAAAAATAACCTTGACTGCGGTGGAGTTAAACTTTAAACCACGAAGACGAAAAAATATACAAAGAGTGCAAGGATACCTAATTGCGTTCGCATGAAATCTAACAATGGTAACGCCGAAATCTTTTAATATCTGAAGCAGTTCATGGGCAATATGAATACGAAGATCGTTCATGAAATGGATCTCATAAATAGTAATGTAGCCATCGGGCAGATTACAGGCTCTTTCATCTTCACCAGGTATAGCGTTAAGGGATTTCACTAGGTATTCCAAACTGAGAATACAATTTCTCGATTTCATCTCCAGTAAGCACGGATCGGGTCTCAACGACGTGAATAGTCATGGAGAAATGTTATAGGAAGAAGAAACCGGGAAGCGAAAGCAATCCAAAAGAGAGTTAGGGTTTGAAGACGAAAAGTGAAAATGGATGCGAAACAGTGCCAGATTTATGGAAAATTTTTAGGTTTTGAAAGGGTCACCATTTTTGAAATTAAAAAGACACAAGGTTTCGAGATGACATGATTACAAATTGCTTTGGAATACCCAAAGTAAAATTGCTTATTAATGACAAAACCCCTCCGAAGACCTTTTTCTCCAGAAATCTTTCTCTTCGAAGACCTTCGTTTTCCCCGGAGACCTTTTTCTCCGGAGACCTTTATTTCCTCCAGAGATCTTCGTGCTCTCAAATCCATAGACCTTTACTCTCTCCAAAGACCTTCATTTCCTCCGAAGACCTTCGTTCTCTTCGAAGACTTTCGTTCTCTTTGGAAACATTTTCCTCCGGAAACCTTCAATCTCTCCGGAGAACTTCGTTTCCTACAAAGACCTTTACTCTCTCTGGAGACCTTTACTCCCTCCGGATACCTTCGTTTTCTCCGGATACCTTTTCCTCAGGAGACATTTATTTCCTCTGGAGATCTTCGTGCTCTCTAGAGACCTTTGTTTCTTTCGAAAACCTTTACTCTCTCCGGAGACCTTTGTTTTATTCGGAGACTTTCGTTCTCTCCGGAGACCTTCGTTCTTCTTGGAGACCTTTGTTCTTTTCGGAGACATTTTCCTTCGGAGACCTTCGTTTACTCCGGAGACATTGTCTTATTTCTCCGAAAACTTTAATCTTCTAGAGATCTTACATTTCCGGAGACCATAAGTGTAACGGAACAGGTCTTATTATTTAAAACTCTCCATTAAAGACATATAAAGTTTTATGACTTAGTAATTAACACTTAATAATTACTTAATAATTTTGTAGA
>JAODPA010007805.1:0-13759 GCA_025585075.1 Nepenthes mirabilis | reverse complement strand
GTGGCATATGGTAGAAATGTTGCTTTGTCCATGGAGGCAGCTTTTGCAGTGTTGTTATGTGTTGTTGTGCTACTAGCTGGGATGTTAATCCAAGCTGGTGGATATTGACCGAGATGTAGGGGGCGTGTTTTCTCCTATCCGAGGCCAGGCTGAGGTGTCTAAGTTCCCTTTGCACTTGACCATGTTGCTGTTTTTGCCAAAGATGATGTGGCTGCGTCCTGTGTGCAACTTTGTTCATGATCCAGCGCTGATGGTCCGAGGTACTGCAGGCTGCGAATTAGATGAAGGCTCCTTTCTGTTCTTGCTGTTGAGTCTTTTGAAGATGCCATGTTTCCATCATTGGCACCCTACTTTTGATTTTGACGTGTTCGAGAGGCCGATGACAGATGTCCGAGATCTTTTTTCTCTTGGAATCTTCTGCCTATGTCGTGAGGTTTCTAGGCGTATGATTTGGGTGCAATGCCCATTTTTTGGCATCTGTAAAAACTACCCGAGGATAATGGTGGAAATTTTCTCTGATTTTATTTTTTTGCTCTGCATTGAGGGTGAAGTTGCGGGATTAGATGCAGGCTATTGTCCGAGGTCTTTGATGCTGATATCCTAGATTGGATGCATCCAGAAGGAGTGGAAGGTTCCAGAGTGACATGTTATGGGAGCTTCCATTGATCGAGGTGAATGAGCCTGCCGAAGCGGCATTGGCCTAGTGGTTAAAAAAGATTTCTCTTTCCTCCACCAGCCAGGTTTGATTCTCCGCGGAAGCATAAAGTGGTACTATGCCTCCCAAAAAATCCTTCGGGGTTTCTGGGTTATGGGGTCGCAGTGCGGTGGGGCCAGTCACTATAAAAAGCTTACCCTTAACACAGTTTTTAAGATTTCAAATTTTGAATTTGAACCTCGGCACTGCGGCGCTCATCTTCTGGCTGGGCGGCACCTGTGCGTGGCGGCCGGTCTCCTGGTTGCTTCGCCTGGCCACCCCCCCTTGTCCTTCTCATCTACTGCTCTTATCGGTGAAGATTCTCTATCCTGGCTTGCTCGCGTGGACCTATTCTCTTCGCTCGTCCAGTGCGTTGCCTTAGGGCTTCGCCTCCTCTGGCCGGGTGGTGTCGGTGCCGGCCGGTCTCCTGGCTGGCCCCCTTGGTTTCTTATCGGTTCACTCCTTGGCCTGCGTTAAGATTTGGCTGGGATTCTGGTGATTCTGGCTCATTCGCTCGCGAGGCTGTTTGTAACCTTGGTTGGCTCTTGTGCTTCTCGAAGGTTCTGGCACTTCCGATTGGCTTTGCTTCCACTCTGATGTTCTTCCTCTTGAGTTTTCGCTCCTGCTGGATAGTTTGGGGATGCCGTACAGCTCTGGTTTCGAACTGATTGGCGGGGTACTGAAGAGCTGGCCGAAGCTCTGATTGGTTGTTTGCTTCCCTTCGGTTGCGGTGAGGTCCTTCCTTTTGCTGATTTCTGCTGTGGCTTGGAGTCTCGAGCTTTGGTGTGCTGAGGTCTCGGCGGGCTGTTGTTGAAGTCAGCTGATTGTGCCATTTCTCGCATCTCATATGTGCGAGCAATGCTGCTTCTTTCATTGGCAAACTCCAATGAATTTTGGGACTACATTTTCTGGTTTGGGAGATGCCGTCTGAAGTCTTTGTTGGCACACATGCAGCTCGATGGATTTGTTGCAATCGACTGGTCCTGTGGTGGTGCTCTGATTACTCTCTGGCAGTATATTCCACTTGTTGGAAGGGTTGGGGGAGCCCGTGCGTATTTGGATCGGGACAGTTCGGCTGAGGGTTGATGAGCTGGCTGAGGACCTTATTGGTTGCTAATTTTCCTTCTTGGTGTGGTGATGTCCCTGTCTGTTCACTGCCTTTTGGGTTGCGATGCCTGTTTGCATTAGAGGAGGGCGTCTGCGATTGGGTTAGTCCCTTTGTTGTCTCCTTTCTGCAACTGTAGGCAATTTTGAAATTGCCTAGTGGTTTGGATGGGTTTCCTGTGGGCTGTTGTCTCATCTCGAAGGAAGTGATGCAGCCGATTGTACCCTGGTGTTGCTTTGTTCTCTGGCTGTGTTTCCCATTTGTTGATTGGGTTAGGGGAGCCTGTGTGCTTATGGATTGGGACCCTTCGGCTAAGGGCTGAGCTGTTGGCTGTGGTTCCTTTTGGTTGCTAAATGTTCTTCTTGATTGAGGTGATGCCCTGCCCGTTCGCTGCTTTATTGTGGTGATTGTGTTGCAGTCCGTTGGATTGCTTTTGTCTGGCTAATACAGCCAGTTTGCTGATGTTGTTGCTTTGCAACAATTATGAATCATCTGATATATGACTTGCTGCAATGTTCTATACATGCCTCCTCTGGCTTTTATTGATTCTATTGCTGCGGCTAGAAAGGAATTGAGGGACTTTGGATTAATCTACTGTCTCGAGATCTTTTTTTTGCAGTTTTGTTTGTTGATTCTACGGGTGCTGGTGCTGTCCTTGCTCTGTGATAGGATGTCGTTGTGCTGCAGTATGAAATTGCCTCTTCTGCCGGCAACGGTTGATGAAGGCTGCTTCCTGGTGGCTGATAAAGGACTTTTTGTGTTGGGGGAGGCCTTTCTGCTTGTTGCCTTTTGTGTAGCAGTCTCCTGGATTGCTGCTGTATGGTATCTGCCGCTAGTTAGTTGCTGCTGTTGTTTTCCAGCTGTTCTGTTCGTACAGCATTAGATAATCATCATTCACTGGCTGGTCTCTCTGGCCAGTTTGTGATGATTTTCTGTTATGCTTTGCATGCTGCCAGGAGGGGCTAAATTGTTGCTGCAATTGCTACTTGTTCATTTGGGGTAGTGGGCAGCTGCTGTGGAGATGTGGATGTCCACAGCCGCTTGACAAAGGTCTTTCCTGGTTGGCCTCTGTTGATGGTGGATCGGTTCCAATTGATGCTCGGCCCATCCGATTTTTTTGCTTAACCCATTATATGCTCCCTGTTGAATTTGATGCAGCAGGTGTCGGGTGGTTGGCTGATGACTTGGCCAATGCGTTTGCTTGCTGGCTTGCTGGCTTGCTGATAGTGTACAGTGAAGCTATTGAGTTGCAATATGCTGTTTGCTAGCTGCAGTAGTGCAGCAACCGATGTATTTGCTGGTGCTGAAGTGGCAAAGCCTTGCTGGAGCTGCTGGTATGCTATTCTGGCTGCTGTGGCGCAGTTTTGTGGGATTTCAGCTGCTGGTCGGATGCTCTCCATTTGATGATGATGCGTCTGTTGGCCTTGTTCGAAGGGATACGGCTGCTGATACTCCCGAATGCTAAATAGCCGTGGAGGTTGGCTGCTGGCTATATACTGTTGTTGGCATTTTGGACTTTGCCTGGGATTGGCAGTTTATTTTTGTCTAGGAATTGCTTTTAAGTGATTCGCTTGTGTTGTATGAATACCAGCAATTTTGTCTTTTAGTTGGTTTCATCGGTTGTATCAAAGTGCTCGGGGCATGCCCTAGCTTTTTTGGTTTATCCCCAAGTCGAAAAAATACTTGGTGATAAATCCTTACTTGTAAATTTTTCTCCCATAAATCCAAAACACTTACTTACCAAAAAAAAAAAAGAGGTGAATGAGCTGCCTGTATATTACCTGAATTTGGAAGCAGCTGCTGGAACTGCTGCAATATTTTTTCTTGGAGCATTGTGGATGCTGGCGCTTCCAGTTTGGATTACTCTTTTCAACGTCCCGATCGAATACTGGACCCCCTTGGGTCTAAGCTGGATAGCAAGTGGGGTCGGCAAACCCCTTCACTTAGACCCGAGCACAGCCCGTATGGAGCGAGTGCACTTCGCACGGATATGCGTTGAAGTGAGTAAAAATGCTCCTCTCCCTACAAAAATCAGGGTTAAATCTGGTGACAACGAAACGGCCATGGCTGTTGATGTTGTGGTTGATTATCAGTGGAAGCTGGTGCATCATGTTAATGGTCGCTCAGGTAACCAAAAGAGCACTAGAAAGAATATGCCTGCTCAATAGGATGTTGCCTTTAAGAACTTGACCCCTAGTGATTCCTCGACAGGCAGTGGGAATCCCTTCTCTTTGGATGGACACCATGTTAGTGACAATGCACAGTGTTTGAATCTTGGGCATGCTGTGACTTCTGCCTTTGAACAAGAGGCTTCTGATGCCAATCATAAGGTGCCTTCGGATGCTAAACCTCAGAACCTGCCTCCTGGTGTCGAGGGGGTTGAGAGTGGGACTTCCTCCCTAGTTTCCCCTTCTGCTAAACGCTCTACTCCATGTGTGAAGATAAGGCCAAAAGTTGAACAACCTTCCTGCCTTTCTGTTGTCTTTCATGCAATCTCTCTTGAGTCAAAAGTGGAAAATCAGAAGGATTCTGTTTTTGATGAGCAAATGGTGCCAGCATCTGGGATGTCTGGTGGCTTGGAGGAGCTTTCCTTTGTTCTGAAAATGATTGTGTCGGCTCCAGAGGTCACCTGCCCAGCCCCTTGTGATAATTCAACCAACGGGTTTGGACTTGATTCAAAGTCTCCCCCTGCTGATGCGGTTTTTGCGACTGTTCCGGTTACTATCTATTTAGGTGTAGGTTCAATTGGTATACAAAATGAACCAAATCCTTTGATTAATTTGATTTAGATTGATGGTTTTCAAGAAAGCTCTCTTATTGAGAGGAAACCAAAAATGCGTTCCTTGGATGTGGACTTAGAGTTAACTCGTGACTCTATTTCAAGACTCTCTAGTAAGTATCTCTTGGATAAATCCAGCCTTGCTGAGGAGACAGTGGGCGTTAAGGTTTTTGAGATCGGCGACCAACGGGCCCTTGAATGTATACCTGTTAACGCTTCTGCTCAGATCCAAGAGGCCACGGCAGTGGAGGATATTGATAATGATCCTATAGGTTATGCCCTCCAGAGTTTGATAATGGGTAAAGATGTTCGGCTACACCTTAACTCACTCACCCCGGATCAAAGATACATGGTTTATGCCTTTCTTGATAGATGTTGGTGTGATGTAACTAAAAAGACAAGGGATGAGTTCAAATCATCCCTTCCGCTGGATGAGGCAAATATGAATTGCTCCTGAGGTGCACCCATTGAAGCTCTCAGATTGTTGATGGTTGCTAAATCTTCTAAACCACACTTTAACTCATTATCTCCTGATGGGATGCTGGTTATTTTCTGTTTTCTTAGTTTCATACTGGAATTGAAAATGACTCAACCATTCGGTCATTTTAGCAATATCAATGAACTTGTAGCGGGCCTCCATCTTTTAGATAACTCTAACCGCTCACAACCGCTGGATAGCCGCCGTGTGAGGGATGTGCATCACAATCTTGGTATTATGGTGCAAGATGGAACCTGGAACCAAGCCATGTCAAGGAAAAAGCAAAAAGCTAGCTCAAAAAAATCTAAGGGTTCCCCTGGCATAAAAGCCTCTCCGTAGCCATCTGAATGTAAATTTGGCCTGCGTGGCTGCGTTTTGATAGTGCTTTTTGCCGGTTTTGGTTACCTTGCTGTCGTGGCTTATTCGCCTGCTAGGTTGCAGTTTTTTGGCGGTGTGGAGTTGAGACCGGTTTGGTCTTGCTGACATGGTCTGAAGTTTTGCTCCTCATCTTTTATGCCTCAAGGCATAGTGCGTGCTTTTTGTTGGAATGCGCATTAAGTCCGATGACTTTGTGAAGGAGGAAGGCCCTCGTCCGAGGACTATGAAGCTGGGATCCTTGCTTTGGATGTAGTTGCCCGAGATGCCATGGGCTGATGCTCCCGTCCTGGCCAGATGGGTGAGTCCAAGACTTCTATGCACTTGGATGGTGCACCTGCCAGATTGGTGGATTTTACTGGTTTGCACATGCGTGTGTGCCGGAATGGGGTCTACTTTGCTGGCATGGATTACCTCCAGGTTAGATGGATGTTGAGTGGTAGTATTTGCCCGGTTCGATAACCTACTGGGGTGGCTTGTTGGAATACCTCTTGGATAGATGGAAATTAGTTTGGTGAGCTGGCATGTGAGCATTCCAGTTACTTCCCTCTCTCTCTCCCAGTTTGGGCAACCTGCTCCAACTGCTGACGTGGACAATTCGGTTGCTTAGCATGTTTGATAATGTGTTCTGCCGGTTCGTTCTTTGCCCGGATTGGTGGTGCAGTTGGTTTGGGCTCTTGCTAATGTGGCCCTGTCTACTAAAGTTGCCGGTTTGCTCCTCTTCCATGTTGCCTCTTACCCGGTTAGGTTGACGTGGAATATTTTTGACACACTGGTCTTCTTTTCTTTCCCGGTTTAGGCGGCCAGTTTTTAGTTAGTCGGTTTGCTGTTATTTGCTGCGTCTGTAGCCAATGTTGCTGATTTAATGTTTTGATGACTCAGTAGGAGATTTTACTCTGGTGTCATTGATCTTGTTGAATCTGATTTTGGGGTTCTTTTCTTTTCTTCATGACTTTGTCATGGTCTCAGAGGACTCTCTTGCTGCTGTGTTCTTACTCCAAGTTGACAAAACACTTGAAATAGAACATAGATTTTGTACTCTAATTTATTTTTTAATACATTTACTTACTTACCAAAAAAAAACTTTAGTCTAGATGTGCTCAAAAATGCACCTTTCTGTGCTGAACAAGCCTGATGAGGGGCATTGCTGGAAAGGTTGCTGGTTTCATTGTGTTGTGTTGTAATGAATGGTAAATGCCATGTAGGACTATGCTGCTGGTGGACCTAAAAGATCCATGGTTATCCTCGACTAGAGAGATAATCTCTCCCTTCTCTCTAAGGTTTTGGCGCCTGTGAGCTTTCGTTCTTGCTTTCCCCTGTTCGCTCCATTCCTCATTTTCACCGGTGCCAAATGGCGCTAGTCCACCATTGTCTCAACGCCCTACTCATCCCTCTGTTCTGTTAAGGTTTTTTTTTTTTTTGGTAAGTAAGTATCTTGGATTCATGGGAGAAAAAAATTACATAATCTATGCATTAAAACCAAGTATTTTCACTTGGAGATAATGCATAAAATGCTAGGGCATTCCCCGAGCAATTCTAACATCAAAAAAGACAACCTCTAGGAGACTAACATTCTACAGAGACAGTAGAAATTGAAAAAAAACTACAGAAACGCTAGGGCATAATCCGAGCGGACAGTACATCAAAGTATACCTAAAAGCCTCAGGGAGGACAACGTCTACCAGAAAACAAAATATGACTTTTCCATCATAAAAAAATGATAAGGGATCAGCACCAAAAGCGCCGAAACTAAACACAACAGGCAACCGCTGAACCACATAAACGGCAGCTCACATTGGCACGGCAGAAGCACTTAGCACGTGAGAGCAGAATGCTCCAGTACCAAAATCAGCAGCTCACAGGTCCCATCTTTAGCATAAACTGGCAACAGACAACAAACTGGAACACAAACAGCTACGCCAGGATCAGCATCATGCCCAGATTGAGCAGCGGGAACAGAAACAGACAAAAGTGAATCTAACCACATCATCACTGGCTCCCACCATGCCATCAAGTATTCCAGTATCAACATCAGCTCCCAAATCAGCTAAGAAAATAGGAGCGTAATGTATGTACATCAGCACACCACAAGGGACCAACACTTAACTCAACACAATCACAGTGCATCAAAAAGACAGGCAGCATCCAAATCCTGCATAACATATTCACTGGAAAAAACCCAACAAATCAGCAACCCAAATTGCACTTCTGATGAGTAGGCTGCAGAACCAGTTAAGTTGCATAATTCTACAGAGTAGCATCATGGCCCAGTAGACGGGTACAGCACCATGACCCAACATCATCCAATGCCAGTAACACAGCAGCCACAGTCTCACAAACCTGTCAGCAGAAAAATGCCATCATCCAGCAGTACTGTATTTTTGTAGATTCAGACAAGGCCAGCATTACAACATGGGCCAGCCGATCTCCAAAACATACGAAAGGATCGGGTCCCCAAAACAAGCTTCACAAATCCACCAATTCAGAGGCAGTAGTGTATCAGTGCACTGAACAGGGCTTCAGGGCAGCAAGCAACCGAGAACAAAGCAGAATTGTTGCACAGCAACAACAGCAAACAACTGGCTAAATTAGCCAGACAATAGCAATCCAATGGATTGCAACACAATCACCACAAGAAAGTAGCAAAAAGACAGGGCACCACCTCAGCGGGCATCTCTGTTATGTTAAAGTGCTCTTCCCTTCGCAAGATCTCGTTCGCGTATGTGTGACTTCGCTGTGGCCCTTCCGATTCCTGCTTTTTGCCATTGCTGGTAACTTCGCTCTCTCCACCCTTTCTGTCGACCATGGATCCTTTGGTTGTGTCTCCAACAAAGCCTCCCCTAACCTCTCGGGCTTCCCACTTCTCCCCCTCTTCCCTTGCGTCCCCCTTGCTTCCTACTTTTCACTCAGATCTAGCGAAGTTACTATTGGCTGACGGTGCTGAAGATTGCCTGATTTCCTCCTCTATCTCTTCGCTGGGTGTGCCGGCTTGCTCCATTTCTTATTCGGGTAGTTCGCAATTTGTCTCCCCTCATGCCAAGGGGGCCCATTGTGCTTCTCAGTCGGGTTCTAATGTCCTGGGTAGTGATTCAAATCTTACTATTCATGATGCCCCAAGATGTTCTGTTTTGCCTCTTGTTTGCCCTAATACAAGGGAGCGGGCGACTCCTGTGCAGCACAAAATTGTCCCCCAAATTTGTGTTGCTAATCTGATGTCTACCAATTCGCCGATTTGTCCAGGTGATCCTGCTGTTCCCATAGGCAGTTCCCCTGCCAAATCCTAGTCAGAGGTGGCTCGGCATTCTAATAGTGGAGGTAAGCTTAAATTTTTTCCTCCAATTTTTACTTTAGATGATCAGGAGGCTCTTGCTCCTCCCCCAAAGTAATAGAATAGGGAAAGTCAATGTGGGCTGATACCTTGGTTGGTTATTTCCCTGGTAAGCTCATCCATTTCCATGTTGTCATCCATATAGCTAGAAAAATATGGGCTCGTTTTGAGATCAAACATGTTGCAAGTAATGACAAAGGATTTTTTTTCTTTCGTTTTTCTTCTTTCAACATGTTGGAGAAATGTCTTGCTCAGGGACCGTGGTCCTTTTCCTGCCAACCCTTGTTTCTAAAACTCTGGAAACTCGGAATGGCTCTCTCTAAAGAGGAGCACAAACGTTTTCCCATGTGGATTACTTTGACTGGAGTTCCACTGGAGTACTGGACTCCTTTGGGGCTCAGCTGGATTGCTAGTGTTGTTGGTAAGCCATTACAATTAGACCTTATCACTAAAAGGATGGAAAGGATGGACTATGCCCGGGTCTATATGGAAATTGATGGTGATGCCCCCTTGCCTGAAAAGGTGAAGATTAAGATGGGAAACCTAAAAGAGCAATCTAATAGCCAATTTGCTGAAATATACTTTCACTACCAATGGAAGCCTAACCAGTATAAATTGCCTACTCATAAAGGCCCGGAGGTTATCCGGCAACATCCTTCTGGGGTCTATAGACCTAAGAGCAAGAATCGGGTTGTCCCAAAACCCACTTCTTCTGGTCCATTAATCAGTTCAGAGGGCCCTATTCTGGGTAAAATTCAATTATCCAACTCTTCCCCCCTCTCTAACTCCTTTGGAGCACTTCAGGATGTTGAGGATGAGGGGCTTTTTTTTTAGAAGGAGATTAGGCGAGATGGTAGCTATGTAGGGGTTGCCCTAAGTTCAAAAAAGGAAGATCAATTCCCCCTCACAAAAACTGGGACTGGTCTCCATACCACCATGGGGATGAAGCCCTTGGGTGACCGTTTCACTCGTAATGATTGTCCTGCTTCAGTGGGTGACGTTTTCGATGAGGTGAATGGAAATCTTGTATCTTCCTCTGGTCAAATTCTCAGTGGATTACACCCTCCATTTAGGATAAACTGAGCGCCACTGCTACCGGGAAAGTTAAAACTTCGTGTAGTACAATAGTGGGTGAGATTTCGATGCGTCCGCTTAGAGATGAGGGACCGGACCCTACCAATGTTGAACGGGACCCCACACACTCCCCTATCCAACCCTTTTATTGTGAGGATTCCTCCACTTTGCGGGTGTTCGACCATCAAATATCTCAATCAAAAAGTGGGAAACGTCATAGAAAAAATATGAGAACCACCCAAGAGTGTTCTAAGGGTCCTAAAAGTAAAATTCCCTAGTTTTTCTCTTCCCATGATTAATATTGTTTGCTAGAATGTTAGGGGCTTGATAGGAATGTAAAAGCCCATGAAGTGCGGAATCTTATTAGTTACTACAAGTGCCACATCGTGGGACTGGTGGAGACTAAAGTGGATGTCCATAATTTGGTCTCTATTGCATCTAATATAAGACCGAATTTGTCTTGGTCTATGAACTATTCGGATTCCTCCAAAGGTAGAATTTGGGTGGGATGGGATTCAACCTTTTTGGATGTCAGTGTCCTCTCCATTGAGGATCAGGTTATTCATATTGAGGGTTCGATGAAAGAAGACAACCAAAAGTGTATTATATCTCTTGTCAATGGAGATAACTCCGAAACTCAAAGAGGTGTTCTTTGGGATAGCCTGCACAAAATCAGTGACCTTGCCATGGACCTCCCATGGGCTATTTTGGCTGATTTCAATGCTATCCGATCTCAATCGGAGGGGATGGGAGGTGTCTGGAATGTCAGAAATGTTTCGACCCTGGACAAGTGCCTAAGAGAATGCGACCTTGAAGATGTTAGTCATGAGGGGATGTATTATACTTGGAATGATGGTAGGGACCCCTCTATCCGCATTTTTAGAAATTTAGACCGTGTGGTTGCTAATTGAAATTGGCTGGGTATGTACCAAAGAGGTAGAGCCTTCTTCCCACCCGCCATGCTCTCGAACCATTCCCCCTGTATTTTTCGCATGACTAGTGATTCTACTGGTAAAAGGGGTATGTTCCATTTTAATAACTTCCTCACCAAGCACTCAAATTTCCTTAATATTGTTAGGGAGGCGTGGGTTGATGAGACTCCTAGTTACCAGATGTTTCGGCTCATTTCAAAACTAAGAAAAGTGAAACATGCATTGAAATTCCTAAATGCTCAAACTGGGAACATTCACGAGGAGGTGGTAAAATCCCGCCAAGCTCTTGAAGACCCCCAGGACGCTTAACCTAATTTCATGGCTTCTATTTATGAGGAACAAGCTTGTTGGGAGGCTTACTCCCGAGTCGTTGAGATGGAAATTGATCTTATATAGCAAAAAGCTAAAGTCAAATGGCTTAAGGATTGTGACCAATGCACCAAATTTTTTTTCCGGATGGTAAATGGTAATGGCCATAAGACTAGGATATCCTCTTTACTTCACGAAAATGGCACCCCTACTTTAGGACGGGAGGATGTCCATAAACTTATTGTTGATTATTTTAAAAAGGTGTTAGGATCGGGGTAGTTGCAAGGAATGGCTGATATTAACCGGATTTGGCCGCTTATCTTTAAAACCATTCCAAACTCTCTAATTGCCCCCCTCACGGCCCAGGTCAGTGCTGAGGAGATCAAGGAGGCCATCTTCTCAATTGGGGATTTTTGTGCCCCTGGGCCAGATGGGTTCTCTTCCAAGTTTTTCAAAGATGCTTGGGATATTGTTGGTAATGATGTGACGGAAGCTATTCGTGATTTCTTTAAACATGGAAAGCTTCTCAAACAGATCAATACCACCATAATCAATCTTATCCCAAAGATTCAGAACCCTCGTATGGTGACTGACTACAGGCCTATCTCCTGCTGCAATGTTATCTACAAAGCTATATCAAAAATCATTGCTAATCGCATTAAGATGACCCTTCCTCACTTGGTTGATACATGTCAAACAGCCTTTGTTGTGGGGCACTAGATTAGTGATAACATCCTCCTAGCTCAGGAGCTTTTGCATAACTACCATCTGGGTCGTGGTTCTCCCTGCTGTAGTCTGAAAATTGACATTATGAAAGCCTATGATTCAGTTTATTGGGATTTTATTATCCAAATCTTTGTTCTGATGGGTTTTCCCCCTCAGTTCATTGGGTGGATTAGCCAATGCATTACAACCCCTTGCTTTTCAATAAATATTAATGGAGAATCGGCCGGTTTCTTCAAAGGTGGTAAGGGTCTGATACAAGGCAACCCTATGTCCCTATACCTGTTTGTGCTCGTCATGGAAGTGTTGAATGGCATTATTGAGGTGAAGGCTAGACAGAATGCTAGATTCACGTTTCATTGGTGTTGTGAGGACACACGCACAATTATGCTTTCCTTTGCGGACGATTTATTACTTTTTTCCCATGTTGAAGAGCACTCTATTAAAATTTTACAGGAATGTCTTGAGGAGTTTAAGCTCATTTCTGGCCTGTCAGCTAACAAATAGAAATGTGAATTTTTCATCTATTCTCAAGACCCTGACCTCTAGAAGGATTTCTCGGGTATTTTGGGCTTCAAGGAAGGTCATCTCCCTATAAAATACTTGGGTGTTCCTTTGATCATATCGAGACTTTCTGTAGTTAACTGTAAGCCTCTAATTGAGAAGGTCATTCGACGTATTTCTTCCTAGAAAAATCGTTGGCTATCGTTTGGAGGGCATCTTCAGCTCGTGTCTTCAATTCTCTCGTTTATCCAGTTGTACTGGGCATCCATTTTTATTTTGCCAAAGTCTATTCTTGAAATCATCGAGAGCTACATTTGGCATTTTCTTTGGCATGGCGACTATGTTGGGAAGGCATCTGCAAAGGTAGCTTGGGCCGACATTTGCTACCCAAAGAGCGAAGGTGGATTGGAGTTTACAAACTTGCAAGCCCAAAATAAAGCTCTGATATGCAAGTTGCTCTAGCGCATTATTATAAAAGATCCTGACTCTGTGTGGGCACTTTGGGTTCATATGCATAGGATTAAGGACCGATGTATTTGGACCTTAAAAGTCTCGTTATCAGCGTCTTGGTGTTGGCGGAAAATTATGAAGTTACATCCCTACATGCAGCCTTATACGCAATATTTAATTGGGGACGGAGCTGATACATTCCTATAGACTGATAATTGGCACCCTTTGGGCCCTTTGTGGGATAGGAGCACAGACTGGACTCGTTCTGTGTCTAGCCTCCCTTAGGATGCGAAAGTTAAAGACATTATAAGAGGAGATAGATGGGCATGGCCGAATCCGTTTGATATGGAAATCTCTTTTTTGATGGATAATATGCCCCCTACCTCCCGAGGTCTCAGAACAAGGATTCTGTTTGTTGGACGGCATCTACTGAGGGTGTTTTTTTGAGTTGCTCTACCTATTACCTCTTTCACCCTCCTAGGGCCAAAATGTCATGAGCCTCCCTAGTTTGGAGCCCTCCTCACATACCCACCCATACTTTCACTTTGTGGCTAGCTATCCGATATAAACTGAGCACTCTGGACCGTATCTGTGGCTACATCAACAAACCAAAAATTTGCACCTTTTGCAAAGTAGGGGATGAAAGCCATAATCACCTTTTCTTCTCCTGCCCTTTTATAGATTCACTTTGGTACCAAATTTGATGGCGAACGAAATTCCAATGGCCATATCCTGATTGGTCTCAAAATATCCTTTGGGCTGCTCATAAATGGAAAGGAAAAAACCTGCAAGCCCAATCTAAACGTCTGACCCTTCTGGCTTCGATCTATTTCATATGGAAGGAGCACAACAATCGTACATTTCAAAACTCCCCTATCCAGGATACCACTCTATTGTATTGCCATATTTTCAATGTGGTTCGAAGAAAGCTGAAGATTTCTTTAGACACCTCCCGTGGGCCAGACCGAGGAAGAGGAGTGGACAGTGCTTTTTTGAGGCATTGGAACT
>JAODPA010007794.1:0-13758 GCA_025585075.1 Nepenthes mirabilis | reverse complement strand
GGGAAGCAATGCACTATGAAAATCAACTTACAGACCGGGTGATAACGACGCGCTAACCTAACCGACTTACTCTCGTCACGTGATCCCTACCAAGGAACTCCTTGGATTTTCCCGCGGCAATGGAATCGGACACCTTCCGGTCTTCACGTCAATCTTCCCTCGAACCACTTGAATTTCCAATCACGAATGAGTCTCCTTCTTCATGAACCAACGTCTCCAACGAAGGTAGAATGATGAAAGTTTGAATGGAAAAAGAAAAAGAAAAATGGTGAGAAAACTCATTAGATCATGAAGCTCAAGGTTTTATCTTTTGGTTTTCTCAAGAGAGACTAAATCAATGATGCATGAAAGGCTTTTCTCTCAAGTTTGAAGACTTCAAAAATTATCAATTGAGGCTGTGGCGTGCTTTAGGTTTGAATAAAATAAGGTATCAATTTATAGTGGAGCCAAAAACGCATTTGAAAATTCTGCCCATTGGACCGACGCTCGAGCGGACAAGGGGCGAGCAGCGAGCGAATGACCTACTAGTTTTGTGGCTCGAGCAGCTAGCGAGCGAGAGGCGAGCGGCCACCCTACTGGTTTTCGAGCTCGAGCAGAAATCGAGCTCATGGCGAGCCGGCCATCTTTGGACAGGCTCGAGCGACTGGAGGGCAGACCGAACGGACTTTAACCCGACAACCCACAAATCGACATCAATACAATGATACATATGGTCACGGAATATGCCAATAAGACAAATGTCTCTAACAATCTCCCCCTCTGGCAATTCTGTGACAAAAACTCAGAAAATAAAAAAATACAAGTAATCATGGGTTCAAACACTACTGAGATAGAACCCGTGTACATGAAAACCTACGCCTAGTGATACAAAAGAGATACATAAAAACTTGAAAAGCTAAACAAGAGCTGCTGAAGTGATGTGATGAAAATTTGCTTGACTGCCTGTGTCACTTCAGTTTCCTGATCAAGTAAGGTTAGTACCAACAAGGCAAAAAATAATAACACAAAACAGCATGCATGGTATATAAGCATGAGAAGCTATAACAATAGAAGATACACCAATTCTCCCCCTAACGAAAATAATCAATACTCCCCCTAACAGTAATAATAAACTGAAATAACATGAAAATAACAAAAACACCCCCAAAATAAGCATGTACTCCCCTAAGCTCCCCCTATCAAAGGGAATCAAGTCTCCCCTTTTTGTCATGAATGCCCAATGGGTAATGTAGCTCACTTTTCTTAATCCAGACTTGTCTCACTGAATGCACTCTTGCATTCAAACTTTTAACTTGTGCATCCAAATGTTGAAGGTGATCAACAAGTTTATTTATGTTTAGCCCTAGTCTTTGGTTATGCAAAAGATTTATGGTGTAGCATTATGGACAAATGTGACCAACTTTTCCACATGCATGACAGGTAGGCACAAACTTAATGGTGAAAGAAGTGTTCATAGCCTTGTGATTACCTAGATTAGTTGAGCCAAATTTGTTGTTTACACGTTGAGGCACGGCCTTGATGACTTTGGGTGTGTGGGCATGATTATGTGAAATTTTCTTGGCAGGAATAAACACAGTTTTAGGTTTCACATTAGTTTGTACAATGTTCGCAACATACCCCAAACCCTGTTTATTTCCACCAATTTTTCCAACCCCGAGCATATGATCTAACTTTGTAGACCCATTTATGAATTGTTTCAAATCTTTTCGGGAGGCCTCAAGATCAGATTCTAAAGCTGTTATTTGTTTAGTAGATGAGACTTTCAGATTCTCAATTTCTTGAGTTTTAGAATCTAATTCGGATTGAAGAGCTAATCTTTCTTGTTCCAGCTCAATGACCCTACTGTTTAGGGTTTTATTTTGTTTCTTTGCTTTCAAGCATTCCCTAAACAGTTTATCGTAAGCTTCTTGAAGGCCATCAAATTCAGCTTCTGACTCATCCACAGAGTCAGCAGAGTGATTAAAGTCTTCTACTGAGTGGTCACACATAGAGGTCATAAAAGCCATGTACTTGACCGGGCCATTTTCAGAACATGTTTCACCCTCTTCTTCTTTGTCATCACTTAAGGTCACATTAGCTTTAAAGGCTTGACCTTGTTGGCGTTTAAGGTTTGGGCATTCAGCCCGATAGTGGCCAAAGCCTTTACACTCATGACATTGGACGCCTTGGGTAGTTTTCGATTTGGAGTCCTTACTCTCACGTCGGTCCTTCTTCTCAAATTTATGTGATCGTTTTAAATCCACATCCAGTTTTTCTGATGAAGAGTTATTTTTCTTTAAGAATTTTTTAAAATTCTTAACAAATAATGCAAAATCATCATCACTACATGATTCTTCATCGGAGTCCCGATTTCGCTCTTCCCTACTTGATTTTAGGGCAAGTGATTTATTCTTCTTTGATTGTGGCAATGTGTGCTCATAAGTTTGTAGAGACCCTACAAGTTCTTCTATTTTTAATTTATCTAAATCTTTGCTTTCTTCAATGGCAGTAACTTTAGGTCTAAAGCGTTCAGGCAAAGATCGAAGGACTTTTCTCACAATCCTATTTTTCGGGATTTATTCTCCTAAATTAAATGTAGAATTTACAATATCATTCAATTGAGCATAGAACTCATCAAAGGTCTCATCATCTTTCATTTTTATTTCTTCGAATCTAGTGGTGAGCATTTGTAATTTTGAATTTTTCACTAGTTTCGTGCCTTTGTGAGTAATTTCAAGAATATCCCATGCATCTTAGAAGTCTTACACATTAAAATCCGTTTAAACTCATCGGGAGACACAGCCATAAAAATAGCATGCAACCCCTTACTATTCCAATTACATGCATCAAGTTCCTCTTTGGTCCATGAAGAAAGGGCTTTTGGTTCGTTGCCCGAGGAACTAGTGGGTGGAGTCCACCCAACTTGGGTAAGTGCCCAAACACGCTCATCTAAAGATTTTAGGAAGACTCTCATCCGGACCTTCCAATAGACATAGTTACTAACATCAAAGAAGGGAGGAACGAAAAGCAATCCACTCATATACATCTAGATCGGGGGTCGCGGATCGGGGTAAGTCTTTGATACCAATTGAAAAAATACGTTTTGTGCTAACGAGTTTCGACCTCAAAAATTATAGCGGAAGCAACAATAAATAAATATCCAATACACGTAAAGGATATTTAAATATAGATGATAACGAGATAACAAGCATGCACGAATTAAATAATTAAGATCAATAAAGATAAAGACCCGATTTTTGGTAACGAAGTGAAAACTCGATACCCACGGTATCGAGAAAAACACT
Source organism: Nepenthes mirabilis (assembly GCA_025585075.1). Classification (NCBI taxonomy): domain Eukaryota; kingdom Viridiplantae; phylum Streptophyta; class Magnoliopsida; order Caryophyllales; family Nepenthaceae; genus Nepenthes; species Nepenthes mirabilis. Next base: position 10,474 of record JAODPA010007794.1, on the reverse strand, counting down.
CCGGGCTTCAACGGCCAGGGAAGCAATGCACTATGAAAATCAACTTACAGACCGGGTGGTAACGACGCGCTAACCTAACCGACTTACTCCCGTCACGTGATCCCTACCAAGTAACTCTTTGGATTTGCCCGCGGCAACAGAACCGGACACCTTCCGGTCTTCACGTCAATCTTCCCTCGAACCACTTGAATTTTCAATCAAGAACGAGTCTCCTTCTTCACGAACCAACGTCTCCAACGAAGGTAGAAGGATGAAAGTTTGAATGGAAAAAGAAAAAGAAAAATGGTGAGAAAACTCCTTAGATCATGAAGCTCAAGGTTTTATCTTTTGGTTTTCTCAAGAGAGACTAAATCAATGATGCATGAAAGGCTTTTCTCTCAAATTTGAAGACTTCAAAAATTATCAATTGAGGCTGTGGCGTGCTTCAGGTTTGAAGAAAATAAGGTATCAATTTATAGTGGAGCCAAAAATGCATTTGAAAATTCTGCCCGTTGGACTGGCGCTCGTGCGAGGCTCAAGCGCGTGGCGAGCGACCGTAGGGTTTCAGCAGAAACCCTGCGGCCGCTCGAGCAGACAAGGGGCGAGCAGTGAGCGGCCGACCTACTGGTTTTGCGGCTCGAGCGGCTAGCGAGCGAGAGGCGGATGGCCACCCTACTAGTTTTCGAGCTCGAGCGGAAATCGAGCTCATGGCGAGCGGGCCGTCTTTGGACGGGCTTAAACGACTGGAGGGCGGACCGAACAGAATTTAACCCGACAATCCACAAACCGACATGAATACAATTATACATATGGTCACGGAATATGCCAATAAGATAAATGTCTCTAACAAAGCTGATCTAATAAAAAGGAATGCGGCTGGGTTGCATAGGCTAGCAATTTCCTAACCTAAACATCTCTGGTTGTAGTTAGCTGGCACATCGTGCTTGGGAGAGAAGTCATTGTAGATATGCCTCTCTATCCTTTTCGAAAGAAGAAGGGTGGCATCTTCATAAATTCTCCTCCCTAAGTTTTATCTTATCAACACAATATCTAGTCACTAGTCCCTCATTTTCATGATAATGAGGCTTTGAGGTTGTTGAGAAGGATTAGGATGAGCTAGCTGAGATGAAAGTCGATGAATCTACACATCTTGCAACTCCTGCCATCATCCCTTCTTCAGGAAGTCCTTCAAAAGAGATGCCTGCCTTGAATTTTTAGGAAAGGATCTGTATTGGTCCTTTGAGATAGAAGCGTAGCACTTTGTAATATTCCTAACATAAGGATGAGGTAGTTGATACTCATTTCATTGTAGAGTATGACAATTTTGTCATTTTTTAATTTCCTATATTTGCTGAGCCATTGCCTACCCCTTTTGCATCACTTGCTACTTTATTTGGACTAAAAACTAACGTGGATATTATTAGAAAGCTTGCTATTCATTCATTATCATCGTATCCAACTTTTGTGGATTCTAAAGCTTCACAAAGAGTCCCAGGTTTTTAAATTTCCCTGCATCGCAGGCCTTTCTCTCTTATTTGTTGGAGATGTTCGTCTACTCTAAACTCAAACTTAATTGGATTGCCATCAGGTTTTCACCTAGATGGGATGGTCCAACCTAAGATGTACCCCTCTGAGCCTTTAGTTTCGAGTCATTTATTTATTTTTAAATAGCTAACTCAAAACTTCTTTCTTTTGTAGTCTATAAGCCTAGTACATTAGATCAGAGATAGGCTCTTCAGCTAGGATATAAAAATTGATCATCTATCTCGATCTTATATTAAACCTTCCTTAATTTGTTGTTTTGAGTTCAAGGTTGTGGTTTCCAAAGCTAGGATGTCCTTCTTTGAGAATCGAGCTATTTATCTTGAAAAAGAGTTGGCCAAATGGATAAGAAGGTCTCGTGATAATGCTAACCAAGTTTGCTAGCTCCTTTGAAGTTAAAGCTCTCAACATTGAACAACACTTAGAAATTGCTGCAGGGGCCATGGATGGGCTAAGAGCTCGATGTTTAAGGCTTGAAGAGTTATTAAGGAGGAGTGTCCAACCTGAAGAAATTAGATCTCTACTTGATTCCGATTCAAAGAGGGAAATGATATTTGTAAGAGGATAATTTCTTTGGTACGCCCTAACTTGCCTATTGGTTGCTTGGATGCTAAAGTTCCAGAGCTTCTACACCTTCTAATGTTCAAATTTTTGAGGAATAAGGGAGCAATCCAACTTTGAGTCCTAACCCTAACCATCAATCATAGGATTGCTAAGCAGTTTTTGTCATTGAATTTCATAACCCGTGCTATATTTGTGAATGAGGATGGTGTAATTTATCTTTCAATGTATATATTCAAATTTTCATTATCAAATATCCATTACTCATTAACCGATGCAATTAAGGTGATTTAGCCCCTGAGCACATGCGTATAAGTTCTTAACCATTAGATGGCTAGTGTGATTACCAACTAAGCTATCTGATGATCATTGCTAGTTAGGTAACCATAAAATAGTTGAGTTGATTGTCAATTAAGCTTTTCAACTGTTATCACTAGCTAGGTAGGACCTTGATCATTGATTGATTGGCTGATCATGCATATTTCCTAACAGGGCATATTGACACTTATGCGTTGGCAATATCCCTGAGGTTTAATATGTTAGTGACTATTAATTGAGTCTTGATGGACTTTATCCGGCCTGTCATTTAACCACTCAAAAGGAAACTGAATGCTTAGTTCTCAAACCTTCTGAGCCATTTAAAATTGTTGGTATGTGACCACACTAGTCACTTGTGGATGTATGACTGTATTGAACCAACACATTGGCTGTGACGAAATGGGTCCTCATCCATTAAGGACCTCCGTCAAACACATACAAAAGCTTAAAATATTAAAATTCTACAGAAATTCGGGTAGAATTTCTATGACGAAATGATTTTTTTTGTCATCAGATAATTCTGTCAAGAATAGAAATAGGAACCTAAATCTAATTAATTACTTAAAGTTCTAAGGAAAAAAACGGATATAGTTTTTCCTAAAATTGGCCTAGATAGGATTTACAGAACCTGCTTATGACTTGCAGATATACAGTAAAACATCATATACCCTATCCATAATAATTTCATCAAAAACATAGGATCACAGAAGCCGTATAACTATCTACAGCTTACAATTCACGTTTCCTATCTACTATACTAACAGTTCAGAAGTGAGAGGACATCTAGGACCTGTACAGAACATCTAGAAAATATATAGTGTGTGACGGACCGGCCACATTCCACCGTATGCTGCCTCCCGTCTATCAAAACCGATCATACACACTGGTTAAAAAGGGTGGACTTAAAAATTTTCTTTTCTTGTATCAACACAACGCGTGCATAGGATCGTTTAAGGCTGAACTCCTTGAATTGGCCTCCAAAGTTTTAGGTTCTTACATGTCGGCCAATGAAAAGGTCGGTCGGACATGAAGGTCCTGAAACAAATTGAGATGCTACTAGGAATCACAAATTACTCAAACCATAATATCGTACGGAAGCATACTGTATTCATTAACTTTCACAGGGGTAGTGTTGTACAAAATGCTTCCCAAAATAAACAAAAGAGAGCTCATCAAGTCTGTTCATGCCACGACACAGAATTCTGGCCAGCTACCCGTCAATGCTCGTCCGCCTTACTCTAATTTCTCATCTTTCATAAGCTTCTCATCATCTAAAAATATCAAGAGTGAGCTACAAGGCCTACCAAGGTACCCTCATGCAGAAATCATGCATAGTCATAAATCGTGAGACGAACAGGCATAATGCAAGGGAGGCATATATGCGTGCAGTTTCATAAAACATGGCCGGAGTCGATGCAAACAGATTCCAAAGTCATTTTCATACAATTTGACTTCCAAAAATATGCTTCTGTTTCCAAATTCATTTCCGTAATAAACCGGCTACATTTAAGGTCTGCAGCTACTCGACAATAATGCTATATTTAAGGTCCGTAGTCATGACTCAAATCAAACGGCAGCATTTAAGGTCTGCAGCTCTCGACTCTTTGAATCAAATAACGCTACATTTAAGGTTCGTAGTTATGACCCAAATCAAACGGCAGCTTTTAGTGTCTGCAGTTCTTGACCCTCTGAATAATGCTATATTTAAGGTTCGTAGTCATGACCCAAATCAAACGGCAGCATTTAAGGTCTGCAACTCTCGACCCTCTAAATAACGCTACATTTAAGGTCCGTAGTCATGACCCAAATCAAACGGCAGCATTTAAGGTCTATAGCTCTCGACCCTCTAAATAACGCTACATTTAAGGTTCATAGTCATGACCAAATCAAACGGCTACATTTAAGGCCTGTAACTACTCGGCCATCAAAGACTTAGTCCGCAAATCATGCTTTTCCAAAAATCATAGTGCAAATGCCGATTTCAAACACATACAATACTGGTTCCGAAATCATAGTGCAATGCCGGTTTCAAGTCACACTTTTGGGGCTGGTTCACTTTCATGGCACACATTTTCGGTTTCAAATATACATTCTTAAGGCCGATTTCAATTTCATGCTCCAAGGGAGGTTGATCTCGTTTTCATTATGCAAGGGTGGCCGGTTTCATTTTCTTACAAAGGGAGGCCGATTTCATTTTCCTACCAAGGAAGGCCGATTTCAACTTCATGCTCAAGGTGGCCGGTTTCATTTTCTTACAAAGGAGGCCGATTTCATTTTCTTACCAAGGAAGGCCAATTTCAACTTCAAGCTCAAGGTGACCGGTTTCATTTTCTTGCAAAGGAGGCCGATTTTATTTTCTTACCAAGGAAGGCCGATTTCAACTTCATGCTCAAGGTGACCGGTTTCATTTTCTTGCAAAGGAGGCGAATTTCATTTTCTTACCAGGGAAGGCCGATTTCAACTTCATGCTCAAGGTGGCCGGTTTCATTTTTTTACAAAGGAGGCTGATTTCATTTTCTTACCAAGGAAGGCCGATTTCAATTTCATGCTCAAGGTGGCCGGTTTAGATTTCATACTCCAAGGGTGGCCGGTTTCATTTTCTTACAAAGGGAAGGCCGATTTCAATTTCATGCTCAAGGTGGCCGGTTTGGATTTCATACTCCAAGGGTGGCCGGTTTGGATTTTATACTCAAAGGTGGCCGGTTTCATTTTCTTACAAGGGAGAGGCCGATCTAGATTTCATGTTCAAGGTGGAGGCCGAACTTGATTTCATCATTCAAGGGCCGGACTTGATTTCATGCAAAAGGGGAGGGCCAAACTTGATTAGGCTTAAGGGAAGGCCAAACTTCTTTTATGCTTAAGGGTAGGCCGAACTTCTTTTGAACTTGCGGTTAACAGAGATTCTTCTTTAAATTAAACGATCAGAGCAATTATCATACATACCGTAACATAAGTCCATCAAAATCATACATACTTGCATTGCAAACATGCATACACTTGTGTTAAATCAAGATGATCTTAAGACAAGGGTGAGTATTCTTGAATCAAATCATGAACTTAAAAACGGAGAGTACGCTTGCCTGGAAATGCTTATCAACTCCTTACTCATGTCTGGCATGGAATCCTTCCCTTCCTTTCTTTCGTCTCAAACTCCTTACTTCTAACTTGCTCCCAAGTTTCCGCATCTAATATTTATAGGTGATGGGGTGGTTGAGAGTAGGTAGGATAGGTCACTTACTACCGATATTTTATTCACCTCGCCTCTTCCAGAGAATTTCAGAGTAGGTGAAAGTAGGTAGGAGTAGTTTGCCAACTCTGGGTAGGTGGTTGGGAGCAGGTTACCTACTCTGGTGATTCTGACTTTACTTTTGTAAGGGCTTCCTTATTATTTTCGGTCAACCGGCGTTGACCGATTATGTCTCCTTTTTTCCATGCTTTTCGGTCAACATTAGTTGACCGGCTTTTGTTTTTCTTTCACACTTTCGGTCAACATGTGTTGACCGGATTATGTTTTCTCCTCATGCTTTCCGGTCAATATGCGTTAACCGGATTATGTTTTCCCTTTATGCTTTCCGGTCAATATGCGTTGACCGGATTACGTTTCTCATTACATTTTTCGGTCAACATGCGTTGACCGGATAACCTTTGATTCCCCTTAACTCATTGATTAGGATTTTCTATGTCTTAGAATCTGGGCCGTTACATATAGTTTCCTATTTCATCACATACATCACATGCATTTCTATATACTGAATCCATATACATATAATCTGTATACAAAACCATATATCAAAGTCAGGTTTTTACAATTCAGTTGCCTCTTTTCCAGATCTTTCAAAACTCTTTAGATTTCCAAAATTCTTCAGATAAGTTTAAGGTCACTCCTCGTTTGGTACTAACTTTACAGTCTTATCTAAAGAGAAAAAATAGTAAAACAATTAGCCAAAATTTCGTAAGGTACATGTAGGTATGCAGTAAATTCTGTTATGTAGAACAGTTATATGATCTTATCAAAACATGAAAGCATTCGAAGTCAGAATAGTGCAAGAAAATAGAAAAAAAAAGCATAATTGATATTAAATTGAGTTTTAAAAATCAGAAGTCAGTAAAACATACTTCTGTGCAGAACATAAGTGCAGGTGAATAGTTAACATGAAAATATTCTTTCATGGCGGTAGTAAAAAGTACATGAAAGTAGAGAAAACTTAATACAATGAAATTAAGTTTTGGATACCATAAGTCAGTAAACATAATTCAGAAGTCAAAAATCAGTACAAAATCTGTGAATTATAAAGAAATCCTCATTTCTATCAGTATGAACCCGACTAGTAGACCCTATTAGTAGAGGGGGTAAATAATCGAAGATAGATTGTATTCACTCCACACAATCAAAGGCCAGTATCAGTCGTCCCTTCTCGTGGGACATCCTGTTTCATGGGACATCCCGTCTCATGGGATTCGGTACAGTATTGCTTGCCAGTACAATATCTACTCTCTAAGTTAACACCCTGAGGAAGGGCAGACTATATATAACTTTATGGATAGGGTTATCCTTGATTACCATTGTAACATTCTAAGGTATGCCGAATAACCTAACCTGACTGTATATCAGTTCTGGTTCCTAATTAACAGTGTTAGAAATATTTTTCTTAACTTATAACAGTATAATTCTCAAAAATCAGTCAGAAACATTTTAGTTAGTCATTCAGTTTTGCTTTAGAAGTTCACAGTGATTTAACAGTATAAGTTCGTATAAAATTTTTAAAAACTAATTACACCAGGAGTTTTGACTCAGTACAAATTAACTTTTATACAACATAAATTATGGGTAAAAAATTATTAAAACCCTTTATTTTCGTACCTAGGGTTTAGTCGAAACTATCAGACAATAAATGGACACTAAACACATGTATTTTCATGAAATCAAAACCAGGTATTACAGTATATTTATATATAAATATGAAATCTATTCGAACAATTTACAGAAACAGACTTTATTTATACAAAATATGATGAAACATGCTTTTAGAGCATAAATATCATTTTTGAGATACAGAAAAGTAGAAAAAATAGAACATAATGTTTGAAGTATACTTACCTGAGCTCACTCTACAGCTACTGTGACTCAAATCGAGACTAGACGGTAGATTTTCCCGTTTTCTTTCTCTTCCCTTTCCCTACTCTCTTCTCCTCTCGTTGCTATCGGGTTCTCTGCCAAGAGAAACCCCCAACTTCCCCTTTAAAATGTGAAAGGGAGGAGGGTCACATGACTCAGGTGAGGGCTACCACTCGAGCACACTGCTCGTAGCCGTGGGCTACTCCCGCCTTGCCTCGAGGGGCCCACGAGCAGTTGCTCATGCAAATTTGTGCCTTCCTGCTCTCGAGCGCCTCGAGGCGCTACCCAAATTTTTTTCACATATTAAGTCTAAACATGATTTTTGTTCATATAATTAATCCATAATTATCATGTTTTGGGATCGGGATCTTACAATTTCCTCTAAAAATGGACTAAACCCATACAAATAATCTGTACAATCCTGTATAAATCATATACATAAATGTTTTCTTTAAAATTTAATCCACAACACCAACATCACATGTCCACAGGATTAACAAATGCCATATTAATTATGGCTCGAATATAGCACTCCTAACTACCGTATTGGATCTGAGAGAGATGCTATTTAGGATCAAAATAGTCTAAATATCAAAAATAATGCGGAAGTGACTATAATCATAATAAACTTGCAGATGCAAACTATAATATTTCTATCATGACATAAAACTTGTTACATCATTATACTACACAGTATTCTTTCAAAAGAACTAATTATATATATTCACAATTCTTCAAGGTCTCCAAATCATCAAAAGTCTTCAAAACTCATAAGCTTTTTTTCTTCTAGCTAGTTTTTGACTTTGGTTCTTATCAGGCTTCTGCTTATCTGGAGGAAAAAATCGAAAGCAAGAAGTAAGTTAGCAGCTCAGCAAATGTACCCAAAATGACAAGAATACATATAAATCATGTAAACACGCACATATGAAACAACAAATAAACCTATACAAAATTTAAGAATCAATTATGTATACGGTCGAGGCATAAACTTGAAAATAATGCATAATCATACGGAAATTTCTCGGTTCATAAAACTCGAATCAAAACACAACTTTGTCATTTATTCTTAGTTCGAGGTCCTTATCTGAAAATAATTCAATAATAATTTCTTCCAAATTGCTCGTCTCGAAATATAAATCTCTTCTCTTTTACGTCATGAGGGTAGGATGTTCCGTTTATCAATTTAAAATACAATCCCCTCCTCTTTTATATCATGAAGGCTGGATCTTCTGTTTATCAATTTAAAATACGATTTCTTCCTCTTTTACATCATGAGGGCTGGATGTTCTGAATACAGAATTCCCTCCTTTTTTACACCGTGATGGCTGGGTGTTCATCATATAATATTCCCTCCTCTTTTACACTGTGAGGGCTAGGTGTTTTTTCAAAATTCCTTAATAATTTAACCGTATAGTTCAATGTAAAATTTTTAGGCAAAAAATATCTGATAAGCTTTAACAAATTATCAGATAACATTTATATCTCAAGATTCAAGATTCATAAACATCAAATCCCTAATTTTCGTTCCAGGGCTTCATACGAAGCTCCTGGACAAAAATTGAATAGAAAACATGAGTCAAATCACAACATCGGAGTTACAAGAAAGAATATATGTACATAAACATGAAATCTAGTCCAAAAGTCTTGAGATTTATGCATTTATCATAACAAATCTTAAGGAGTAAGTGTTTTAGAGCATAAATAACAATATGTAAGTATTTAAAAATGATAAAATGGAAAATGATGTCCGAGATGCACTTGCATTAACCCAATCTATCACCTTTTTAACTAGCTCTTGGATAGATTCGAACTCGTGGGCTTTGATTTCCGCCTTCCCTCTCTAGCTTTCGTCCTCTCTCTCTCTCTAAAAAGTGGAAATGGCAGAAAAATGATGCGGGTGAAACTCTTGTGTGTTTATATATGCGCAATGGTGCTCAAGTGTTGATCGAGCGCTCATCGGGCACCAAGGCATCACGAAGGGTCACGCTCAAGTGCTCATCGGGCGATCATCGAGCATGCCATTCTGTTTTTTGCGCCCCGCTGGCGCCTCGAGCGCTCCTCGGGCATGAGGTTCTATTTTTTCTGCCAGGTTGGCGCCCAAGGCATAGGTCGGGTGCGGATCAGGTCCGCCTCAGGCCCAGGTCAGGTGCAGATTAGGGCTGCGTTGAGCCTGTAGTGAGCCTCTTTTGTCTTTTTATCGTTTGAGACCCGTTTTGACCATTCTAATCCAATGTTTTACATCCTTGGACCCTAATTTTGATTGTATAACCGTAATACGCTGTGATTATCATAATTTAAAGCCTGGAATCTTATTTACAAATCAACGTTTCTCGATTTACAATTTCGGTTCCCGATTTACCAAATTTCGGGTCTTTGGGCTTTTCAATCTGATTCCTTCCAAACCTTTTGACCACAATTCACCTATTTTAATTTAATTACCTTCAAATTATTATATTTTAAAAATCTAAAACCTCACCACCCATATTAATCATATCTTGAAAACCAATACCTTAAGGGCCCAACTTCTTCTTTCTACTTTTGAACTCAATCTTTCCAATATTCCAAACCTAATCCTTGATCATTATTAATTCAATTACACCCTAATTATCGTATTTCAGAACTCAGGTCATCATATTCTTTCCCACTTATAGAAATTTCGTCCTCGAAATAGGACAAAATTTGACAAACTCTGAATTTTTCCTTAATCGGAGGAAACCTTTCTAACATTCCCAAGTTATTTTTTTAATTAGATGATTATCCTAGGAAACCTCAATCATCCAAATCACCTTGATCTTTAGTACTTGATTCATTCTATACTCATCTAAATTCATCAAATCCGAAGACAAACCAAATTCATTAACTATTTTTCCGACTTGGTTCTAAACCTTAAACGAGTAAAATGCCTTACTTTTTTTCATACTAATCCTTAAGATTAAGCATTCCCTCTGAACTTCAATT
>JAODPA010007783.1:0-13760 GCA_025585075.1 Nepenthes mirabilis | reverse complement strand
AATTATTATTTTAAAAATTTATCTCTTATAAAAATTTACTATCTTGCAGAACAAGAACAGCGCTGCTCATGGTAGAGCAAAACCTAGCCTTATACACCTCCATAGCAGCCTCAACTCCACCTACACCGAAGCTATCTCCGGTCCCAGCAAACTGGCCAGCCAAAACATATTCGGGCTCTAAGGAGGAAGAAGAAGGCATTATTGTCACCGCCTTCTTCTGCCTTGGACTACTGGGAGCTTATTTGGTGGAAGATGCGCCGACAGACTCGATCATAATGGTCTCAGCCTTCCTCTTACTGGGGGCACCTTCGTCTTCTGCATTGGAGAAGGTGGTCCCCATCATGCCTTCTTGGCCTCCACTTGAGAAACTAAATGGTCACTCTAGAACTCCATAAGGTGGCCCTTTACCAGCTCCAGAAGCGACTCCACTGTAGCAACCTCCTCGTCAGTGGGCATCCCGGTGTAAATATTAGGCACCTTGCCCCAATCTCTGGCCAAAGGCCAGGTCGTATCAACATGAATATAAAAAAATCGATTCTTCCAGTTCTTCAGGGAATAATATATAGCAGTGCTGATTCAGAGCCTTCGTGGGGATAGGGACACCCACTCTTCACCCTGGACAAACTAGAACATTACTCTGACCGCTTCCACCGTCAACAACTTTGAACGCTAGCGGAGAAAGATGAAAATGGAATACAAGTAATGCACAGCATTAACATGAAACCGTGTAATGGGGATCTGAAGGGCGGTCAATATGCCCATTAGCTCGTCATAAACAGGGAGGCGTGATCCACTCCTCAAGTAGGCCTCACAGATGGGGACACAATCCTCAAGAGGAGAGCACACGCTATCTCCCTCGCCGAGCATCCTAAAGATGATCGACTTAAGAATGTTGTACTCAACGTACAATTCTCTCACCTCACTGGCTTTGATCACTAAGAAAATTTGGGCTACAAAAGGCGCTATGGAAATAGAAGCAAGTAGGTTTCATAATACTTAGAAAAATCTTCAGGAAGGAAAACTGAATAAAGCGTGGGAAATTTAAAAAGTAACAGATGAACTACTTAAAGGAATGTGAACGCCAGAGTAGGAGAACCGTCTCGTAAACACGCGCCCATCATTGTTGACACGTGTCGCTTCCTGAGTGGGTGCAGTGGAATCAGATCATCCGGCATATTAATTATCGGGATTGTAAATTCACTGCATGCAGACACGTGGCAAACTTTTTAACTGATAGTCCAGCGGCATGATAGCGCATTATTTCAACTCCCACAAGTTCTCCAGATTTTGGCCCAAGAGATCAATGCTTCCTTTAGCCAGTTCTCTAGATTTTGGCCCTAACAGTCAATGAATTCGATCAACGTTTCTTTTAACCAGTTCTCCGGGTTTCAACCCAGATGGTCAACAAATCTGGTCAATACTTCCTTTAGTCAGTTCTCTGGATGTTGTCCCAGGTGATTAATGAATCCAGTCAACGCTTCCTTCAATTAGTTCTCTAAATTTTGGCCTGGATAGTCAATGAATCCGATCAATGCTTTCTTCAGATAGTACTCCAGACTTTGGCCTAGATGGTCAATGAATCTATGCAATGAACCTCTAAGTCGATCCTTCGGATCAGGACTTTATGGTCAACAACTGCAAGCAACACGATTAATAGACCAAGAGTCTCCGCCGGTTTCCTCACCAGGTCACCTTAGGCAGGTAACCCAACCACTCATGACCCATCGTGAACATATTGGAGGTCAAAGTCCTAGACCACTAGTGTGGAAGGCTAATGATGGGTACGCCAGTAATGGATTTGTCTAAAAGGGAGAAAAGGCCCAAATCCATGACGACCCATTGTGTGCCTAGACAGTTAACACCGGCCATTGACCGGACGAAAGACTAAGTAAGCTAGGAGAAGCCCAATAGCCAAATGGATGACTTGTTCTTGAGACGGTCAATGTTCCCGTTGATCGAGAGCATGACTAGTTGACCGTCTGAAAGCCAGGCCTCAAGTAAGCCAAACCCAGTTTGGCCCACGTGACCGTCCTCGACCAGCAACGGTCCTCTTCCCTGATTCCGTGCTCTCCATAGAAAGTAATCTCTACTATAACAGTCATCAGCAAATTCAATGCAAATTTCAAAAAGAAGGTGCCGATATCCTTTCCCTGTTTGCTAAAAACCCTGATAGTTACAGAATGTAAAAGGAAAGCAATCAATCTAGCGAATGTTACTGTCATAAAAGCTCCACGCCAAAAAAGACAGTGATCCCAATAGAGCGCGAGAATCAAGCCCTTCGGTACAAGAAATGCATCGCAGTACAGCGGCTATAAAAGGCCATGGAGTTCTCACTCCAAGGCACACTCTTATTTGCCCACAAAAAGCTCTCAATTGCAAAGCTCACATGCTTTCAGACGATGAACATTCTCTCTCTCTTTGCCACTATGTTCCCAATGAACACAGTGCTTAGAACCAATGCTCCTCACAAGCCACCAAAGTCTTTCTCAATGAGAGCGTACTTCCATCACAAACACTCTTTGCATTCTCTGTGTATTCTTTACTTTTACCTTCTTAATTTGAAGGTTATTTGTTGACTTGAGCGTCAGAGTATTTTCGGTGGGATAACTTCCCACCATCACCTGACCTCTTATTCGTAATTATGGTGTACAGGATCCAGGCTTAGTGGACGAAGCCGGACTCAGACTAACAACTTGACCCGAATCTCTTCGAAGCTTAGATCTAAGACGGCGGGAAGTTATCCCACCAAAAATACTCCAATACTCAAGTCAGTAAACAGCCTTCAAATTAAGAAGATAAAAGTAAATAATACATAGAAAATGTCAAAAGTATTTGTGATGGAAGTATGCTCTCGTTGAGAGAGGCTTTGGTGGCTAGTGAGGGGTGTTGGCTCTAGGCATTGTGCTCGCTAGGAACGTAGCAGTAGAGAGAGAGAAAGAAAGCATTTGTAGTTTGAAAGTGTATGAGTTTTGCAGTAGAGAGCTTTAGTGTGCAAATGATAGCGTGCCTTGGAGTGAGAATTCCATGGCCATTTATTGTTGTTGTGCTGCAATGCCTTCCTTGTGCAGAAAGGTTTGATTCCCCGCTCTGCTGGGATCATTGCCTTTTCTAGCGTTAAGATTTTATGGCAGTAACGATCGCTGGATTGATTACTTTCCCTCTGCGTTCTGTAACCACTAGAGTTTCCAACAGATAAGGAAAAGATTCTGGTGACTTCTTTCTGGAATACGCATTAAATCTGCTGATAACCGCTATAGTAGAGATTTCCTTCTATGGAGAGCACAAAATTAGGAGGGTGGACCGTTGCTGGTCGAGCACAGTCACGTGAACAAATTGGGCTTGGCCCACTTGAGGCCTTGCTTTTAGACGATCAATTGGTCATACTCTCGATTAACGGGAGCGTTGACCGTCTCAAGAGCAAGTCGTCCGTCCTACAATTGGGCTTCTCCTGGCTCACTTAGCCATGAATCTGATCAACGGTTGGTGTTGACCGTCCAGACGCACAATGGGTTGTCATAGATTTGGGCCTTTCCTCCTTCTTGGGCCAACCCATTACTGGTGTACCCATCACTGGCCCCCCATGCTAGCAATCTAGGATTCCGACCTCCAACATGTTCTTGATGGTGGTGAGTAACTGGGTTACTTGCCTGAGGTGACCTGGTGAGAAAACCAGCGGAGACTCTTGGTTTGTTGATCGTGTTGTGTGTAGTTGCTGACCATAAAATCTTAATTCAGAGGACTGGCTTAGAGATTCGTTGACTGGATCATTGACCATCTAGGCCAAAGTCCAGAGAACTAGCTAAAGAAAGTGTTGATCGGATTTGTTGACCGTCTAGGCCAAAACCCGAAGAACTGGCTGAAGAAAGTGTTAACCAAATTCATTGACCATTTCGGCCAAAATTCGGAGAACTGGCTAAAGAAAGCGTTGACCATATTCATTGACCATCTAGGCCAAAATCCAAAGAACTAGTGGGAGTTGAAACGATGCGCCATCGCACTGCCGGCCTGTCAGTCGAAAAGTTTACCACGTGTCTGCATGCAGTAAATTTACAATCCCGGTAATTCATGCGCCAGAGGATCTGATTCGACTATACCAGTTCAGGAAGCGACACGTGTCAACAATGATGGGCACATGTTTACGAAATGGTTCTCCTTCTCTGGCATTTAATTTTCTTTAAGTAGTCCGTCTGTTACATTTCAAATTTCCCATGCTTCCTTCAATTTTCCTTCCTGAAGATTTTTCTAAGTATTCTGAAACCTTCTTACTTCCATTTCCATGGTGCCTTCTATATCCTAGATAGCCTCAGTGATCAAAGCCAGTGGGGTGAGGGAGCTATACGTCGAGTACGACATTCTTAAATCAATCATCTTCAGAATGCCCAGCGAGGGAGACAGGGTGTGCTCTCCTCCTAAGGGCTATGTCACCATCTACGAGGCCCACTTGAGGAGTAGATTACGCCTCCTTGTTCCTGACAAGATGAAGGGCATATTAATCACCCTTCGGATCCCCATTGCACGGTTTCACGCTAATACTGTGCGTTACTTATATTTCCTTTGCATCTTTCTCTGCCTACACTCAAAGCTGTTGATAGTAGAAGCGGTCAGAGGATTGTTACTGTTTGTCCAGGGTGGAGAGTGGGTGTCTCTGTCCCCATGAAGGCTCTGAATCAGCATTATTATATATGATTCCCTGAAGAACTAGAAGAACCGGTTCTTTTATATTCATGTTGATACAACCTAGCCCTTGGCTAGAGATTAGGGCAAGATGCCCCATATTTACACTGGGACGCCCACCAACGAGAAGGTTGTTACGGTGGAGCTACTTCTGGAGCTAGTGGAGGGCCACTTTCTAGAGTTCCAAAGAGACCATTTGGTTTCTCGAGCGGAGGCCAAGAAGGCTCAATGGGGACTACCTTCTTTGGTGCAGAAGATGAAGATGCCTCCCAATAAGAGGAAGGTTGGGACCCTTACGATCGAATCTACCGGCGCACCTTCTACCAAAAAAGCTCCCAGTAGTCCAAGGTAGAAGAAGGCGGCAACGATAATGCCTTCTTCTTCTTCCTCCTCGGAGCCAGAATATGTTATGGCTGGCCAATTTGTTGGGGCCGAAGATAGCTCTGGTGTAAGGAAAGTTGAGGCTGTTATGGAGGTGTATAGGATCAGGTTGCGCTTCGCCATGAGCAACGCCGTTCTTGCTCTGCCATAGCCAGAGCACCTGGTGGTGCTATCAGAGTTGTCCACGAAGCCTTTAGCTGAGCGGGTTGCTGTGCTACCTGAAGAGCCTACTGTCGGACAGCCTAAAGAGGCACTTGAGGTGCCAATCGTTAGAGAGCCCCAAGGGGAAATTGGCGTCAATGTGGAGCTGACAGAGGAGCCTACCACCGAAGAGCCTGCTCAGGCGGTAGACCTTACGACGGAGTTGCCGGAGGAGTATGCAGCGGAGGTCACTTCTGGGCCTGTTTAGGAGATCTCTATTTCCAGTCCTCCACCTCCAGGGCCAAAGTCACGCAGCAGGCCAGTGAGGCTGGAGTGCAAAGTCTGGCAGGTTAACCTTTGCAACTCTCCTTCTCCTTTGTCTCTCTGTTGCTATTATTTAGCACTTTTGGTCTTTGTAGAAGGAGAAAACAATTTGTGTAGTTAGCAACGGGCTATGCCCAAGGGACCTGGTGATCTCTGACCGTGACAAAAAGATCACCTGGCTCGAGGAGGAGATGGAACTGCTTAAGGTAGAGCACCTAGATGACACAGCTACCCTTCATACTATGATATCAAGCTTGGAGGAGGAAAACATTGGGCTAAAAGAGGAGAATGCCAGGCTGAGAGAGAAGCTAATCGGGTGACGAGGTGCATTGACCAACTTTCGGGACCCATGACATCGTTGGAGAATGAGTTGGCCACTCGTATACGTCCCCATGAGGTCTCAGAGATGTTGTAGGCACAAGTATGGGAATGCGTCAACCTCAACCGACGCATTGTAGGGCTGGTTGATCCTAATTTTTCAGTTGAATTTATTGGCCTAGCAAACCATTCTATACAGTGTCACGAGAACCTTGTGGCATAGTCTCGGAGTGGTCATGGGCCATCGCCGCCTCCTCCTGGGGCTCCACTCCACTGTAGATTTTGTACCCTTGCTTTTTTGTATGTAATTGCAATCATGAACGCACATAATCAATGGAATGGTCATTTTACTAATATTCTGTGTCTTTCCCTTAGTAGCCATTTCTCAATTATTGCTGCTGTATTGTCCGGCCGACATGGTTCATTTAATGAGAATTGGCTGTCTACCTTCCCTAAGATATTAGTGGCATTTTATGATGGACTTAAGTCCAGGAAAAGACATCGACATGAATCTTGATGTTAGGCGAAGCCTATTCTTTACTCGTACATGAGTAGAAGCTTGACGGAGCTGCCCAAGTGTGCACTTGGGCAGCCGGCTTTATGACAGAGTGTCTTTATTCCTGTTGATCGTCATTGACTGACATGCTATCTCCTAGTGTAGGAGGTTGTCACGTGTGCCATTTAAGCCCTCTAAGATTTTGACCGCGAATAGACCACTTAGATGACCAAGGTTTAATTCGACCATTAATAGGCCGCCTGGAGAATCATGGTTTAATTCGACCGTTAATAAGTTGCCTGGATTACTAGTGTTTAGTTACGACCGCTTATAGGCCCTCTGGATGATTAGGATTTAGTTACAACTGCTTATATACTGCCTGGATGACCAGGGTTTAGTTACAACCGCTTATTGACTGCCTGGATAACAAGGGTTTAATTACGAGGGGTTATAATCCACCCGACTTAGAAACAGTCTAGGTCGTATAACCCTGCAAACGAACACACATGCATATGGAATAGGAAAAGAACAAAGTGCAATGGAAAAAATATTCTTTTATTAATAACAAGCATTAACCACATTTACAAGCATACATATAGAAGACCTACCTATGCCCTTATTGAAAGTAGCGCTTGAGGTGGATTGCATTCAATGTTCGCGGAACCAACTTACCATTCTGGGTTAAGAGTTTGTATACTCTATTTTACAGAACGGCTGAGACTAGAAAAGATCTTCCTAATTCGGGAAAAGTTTATTTTGGTTGGTGGTCTTACCAGTAGCGTCGATACTTCGCAAGACCAAGTCTCCAACGTCGAATTGCCACACTTTTACTTTCTTGTTGTAATAGCGGGTGACTCGTTGTTGGTAAGTTATTTCCACATTCTAACAGTGTCACGGGCTTCCTCCAATAAGTCTAGGTGTTTCCAGATTTTTAGGGAATTACCCTGTAGATCGAAAGATTCAACCCTAAGACTTGGAAGTCCAATCTCAATCGAAATTACCGCTTCAGTCCCATAGTAGAGACTGAAGGGTATCTTGAGAGTCGGTTCCTTTGAAGTCATCCGATAAGACCATAGGACGGAGGAAGTTTATTGACCTAGGAGCCCCCTGCGTCCTTCAGCTTGGTATTTGGACCGTGGAGTGCCATGTGATTTGTGACCTCCACCTGTCCATTGGATTGCGGGTATGCTACCGATGTGTGGACTAATCTGATATCTAAACTCGTGTAATACTTGGTGAAGCATTTTTCAGAGAATTAGGTTCCGTTATCAGTCACTATGACCTCAAAATGCCAAATCTGCTAACTATACTATGGTAAACGAATTCTAAAGCGTTGTGGTCAGTGATCTTGGCCAGTGGGGCTTCTTCCACTCACCTAGTGAAGTAGTCGATTCCCGCGATGATAAATTTTCCTTGCCCTATCGCGATGGGAAATGGGTTGAGAATATCGAGCCCCCATCGCGCGAATGGCCAAGGAACTTTAAGAGATCTAAACTCAGCGGGTAGTTGATAGTGAAGGTTACCGTGGAGTTAGCAATTTTCACACTTCTTCACGAAGTCGAGGGTGTCCTTCTTCATTGTTGGCCAGTTATATCCCTAGCGCATGATTTTGAACACTAGATTTTTGGCGCCAATATGCGATATGCAAATTCCAATGTGGACTTCGCTCAATGTGTAGTCTGCCTCCTCAGGAGTTAAGCACCAAAGGTACAGAGTTGAGTAGCTACGGTGATACAGCCGTCCATCGACTATGGTGTACCAGCCGACCGTCTTCTTGACCTGCTTGGCTTCGTTCATGTTATCTGGCAGTGTTTCGTCCACCAAGTATCTCTGGTAAGGCGTCATCCAGCTTTCCGTGTCAGAGATTTGCATTGATTCCTATTCCTTTGTACAATAAGTACTCAGGACCTTCCACACGTCCCTTGAGTACTATTCTGGGTTTTCAGCTGCCGCTTCCCTAGCGAGTTGGTCAGCCTTCCAGCTTTCAATTCTGGGGACGTAGACCTGGGTCACCTTGTCAAATCTCCGAGGGGCATCCTTCACCTTGGCAAAGTATTTGGCCAATTGAGAGTTGCATGTCTCGAAGCTCTCGTATAACTGGTTAACGACCAGCTCAGAGTTACTGTAGACAATCAATCGTCTGGCGGAGCACTTTTTTGCTAGTCTTAGCCCAGCTAATAGGGCTTCGTACTTGACAACATTATTGGTGGCCGAAAAGTCGAGTCTAAGTGAGTACTTCACCTCAAACCCAATTCTTCGTGAAACGCTTCACCAAATATTGCACCAGTCTACACATCAGATTGGTCTACACTTCGATAGCATACCCACAAGCCAATGGACAGATGGACATCACAAACCACACACTACTCTACGGTCTTAAGACCAAGTTAGAGGGTGCAAGGGGCTCCTGGGTTGATGAGCTACCCTCTATCCTATGGTCTTACCAGATGACTCCAAAGGAACTGACTCATGAGACACCTTTCAGTCTCTACTACTGGAGTGAAGTGGTAATTCTGGTTAAGATTGGGCGTTTAGGTCTTAGGGTTGAGTCCTTTGACCCAAAGGGTAACTCTCTAAAAATCCGAAAACACCTAGACTTGTTAGATGATGCCCATGATGTTGCCAGAATGCAGACAGTAGCCTACCAATGAGTCGCTCGCTATTACAACAAGAAGGTAAAAGTGCAATAATTTGACATTGGAAACTTGGTCTTGTGAAGCATCGGTAAGACCGCCAATCGGAATAAACTTTCCCCGAATTGGGAAGGTTCTTTCCTAATCTCAACCGCTCTGTAAAATAAAGCATACAAATTTCGAACCCAGAACGGTAAGTTGGTTCCGTGAATGTGGAACGCAATCCACCTCAAGCGCTACTTCCAGTAAGGGCACAGGTAGGTCTTCCATATGCATGCTTGGAAATGTGCATAATGATTGTCATTAATAAAAGAATATTTTTTCTAACGCACTGTGTTCTTTTCCTATTCCATATGCATGTGTGTTCGTTTGTAGGATTATATGACCTAAACTGTCCCAAAGTCAGGCGAGTTTTTACTCGCTTGTAACTAAACTCTAGTCATCCAGGCGATCCCTAAGCAGTCATAACTAAATAATGGTCATCCAAGTGGCCTATTAATGGTCGAATTAAACCCTGGTCATCCAAACAATATATTAACGGTCGAATAAAACCTTAGTCATCCAAGTGCCCATTTGCGTCAAAATCTTAGGGGGCTTAAATGGCACACGTGATAGCCTCCTACACCAGGAGATAGTGTGTCAGTCAACGACGGTCGACAGGAGTAAAGGCACTCTGTTAAAAAGCCGACCGCCTAAGTGGACACTAAGGCAGCATCACCAAGCCTCTACTCACGTACGAGTAAAGAACAAGCTTGGCCTGATATCAGGATTCACCTTGATATCTTCTCCTAGACTAAAGTCCATCAGAGAATGCCACTAATATCTCAGGGAAGGAAGACGCCAATTTGTGTGCAACGCACCATGTCGGCCGGACAAAGCAACAACAACAATTGAGAAACAACTACTAAGGCAAAGATGCAGAATATCAGTAAAATGACTATTTTATTGATTATGTGCCCTCATGATTACAACTATATACAAAAAAGCAAGGGTACAAAATCTATGGTGGAGTGGAGCTCCCAGGATCAGGCGGCGATGGCCGATGACCACCTCGGGACTATTCCATGAGGTTCTCACAATGCTGTACAGAACGGTTTACTCGGTCAAGAAATTCAACTGAAAAATTAGGATCAACCAGTCATGCGATGTGCCGACTGAGGTTGACGCCTTCCCACACCCGTGCCCACGGTATCTCTGAGACCTCGTGGAGACGAATACGACTGGCCAACTCATTCTCCAATGATGTCATCTGTCCCGAGAGTTGGTCAATGCGCCTCGCCGTCCGATCAGCTTCCTCTTTCAACTTGGCGTTCTCCTCATTTAGCCCAACATTTTCCTCCTCTAAACTCGGTATCACAGTCCGAAGGGCAGCTGTGTCATCTAGTTACTCCGCCTTAAGCAGCTCCATCTCCTCCTCGAGCCAAGTGATCTCTTTGTCACAGTCAGAGATCACCAGGTCCCCTTGGCACAACCCCTGGCTAACTACACCAATTATTTTCTCCTCCTACAAATACCAAAAGCGCTAAATAACAGCAATGAAGAGACAAATGAGAAGAAAAGTTGCGAAGGTTTACCTACCAGACTCTGCACTCCGGCCTCACTAGCCTACTACGAGACCTTGACCCTGGCAGTGGAGGACTGAAAATGGAGATCTCCTGAATAGGCCCAGCAGTGGCCTGCACCACATGCTCCTCCAGCAACTCTGTCGTAAGGTCCACCGCCTCAGTAGGCTTTCCGGCGGTAGGCTCCTCTATCAACTCCACACAAACGCCAACAACCCCTTGGGGCTCTCCAACGGTTAGCACTTCAGGCCCCTCTTATGGCTCACCAACAGCAGGCTCCTCAGGCAGCCCAGCAACCCACTCAGCTAAAGGCTCCACGGGTAACTCTGATAGTAACACTGGGTGCTCCAGCTGTGGCAGAGCAAGAACGGCACTACTTATGGCGGAGCATAGCCTTACCCTATAAACCTCCACAACAGCTTCAACTCCACCTACACCGGAGCTATCTCCGGTCCCAGCAAACTGGCCAACCATAACGTATTTTTGCTCTGAGGAGGAAGAAGAAGAAGGCATCATTGTCGCTGCCTTCTTCTACCTTAGACTACTAGGAGCTTCTTTGGTGAAAGGTGTGCCGGCAGACTCGATCGTAAGGGTCCTAGCCTTCCTCTTTCTATGAGGCATCTTCATCTTCTGCACCGGATAAGGTGGTCCCCATCGAGCCTTCTTGACCTCTGCTCGAGAAACCAAATGGTCTCTCTGGAACTCCATAAGGTGGCCCTCCACTAGCTCCAGAAGTGCCTTCACCGTAGCAACCTTCTCGTCAGTGGGCGTCCCAATGTAAATATTAGGCACCTTACCCCAATCTCTGGCCAAGGGCTAGGTCATATCAGCATGAATATAAACGAATTGGTTCTTCCAATTCTTTATGGAATCATATATAGCTGTGCTAATTTAGAGCCTACATGGGACAGGGACTCCCACTCTCCGCCCTGGACAAACTAGAACATTACTCTGACCGCTTCCACCGTCAACATCTTTAAACACTGGCAGAGAAAGATGCAAAGGGAATACAAGTAATGCACAGCATTAATGTGAAACCGTGTAATGGGGATCCGAAGGGTGGTCAATATGCCCATCAGCTCGTCATAAACAGGGAGGCGTAATCCACTCCTCAAGTGGGCCTCATAGATGGTGGCATAGCCCTCAGTAGGAGAGCATCCTGAAAATGATTGACTTATAAATGTTATACTCGACGTACAGCTCCCTCACTTCATTAGCTTTGATCACTGAGGCAATATGGGCTATAGAAGGTGCCATGAAAGTGGAAACAATAAGGTTTCAGAATACTTAGAAAAATCTTCAATAAGGAAAATTGAAGGAAGCGTGAAAATTTTGACAAGTAACAAACGAACTACTTAAAGGAATGTGAACGTCAGAGAAGGGGAACCATCTCGTAAACATGTGCTCATCATTGTTGACACGTGTCACTTCCTGAAGGGGTACAGTCGAATCAGATCCTCTGGCGCATTAATTATCAAGATTGTAAATTCACTACATGTACACATGTGACAAACTTTTCGACTGACAGTCTAGCAGCATGATGGCACGTCTTTTCAACTCCCACTAGTTCTACGGATTTTAACCCAGGCAGTCAACGAATCCGATCAATGCTTCCTTTAGCCAGTTCTCTGGATTTTGGCCCAAGCAGTCAATGAATCCGATCAACGCTTCCTTCAACCAGTTCTCCGAATTTCGGCCCAGACGGTTAACGAATCCGATCAACGCTTCTTTCATCTAGTTCTCTAGATTTCGACCCAAGCTATCAACGAATCCGGTCAATGCTTCATTCAGCCAATTCTCTGAATTTCAACCCAGGCGATCAATGAATTCGGTCAACAATCCTCTAAGCCAGTCCTTGGGATCAAAACTTTACGATCAATAACTGCACGCAACACAATCAATAGACCAAGAGTCTCCACCGGTTTTCTCACCAGGTCACCTCAAGAAAGTAACTCAGCCACTCGTGACCCATCATGAACATGCTGAAGGTCGGAGTCCCAAACCACTAGTATGTGAGGTTAGTGATGGATACACCAATAATGGGCTGACCTAAGGAGAAAATGCCAAAATCCACGACGACCCATTGTGTGCCTGAACGATCAATGCCAACCGTTGACCAGACGAAAAGCTAACTGAGCCAAAACAAGCCCAATACAGGACGGACAACTTGCTCTTAAAATAGTCAACGCTCCTGTTGACCGGGAACATGACCAATTGACCGTCTGAAGGCCATGCCTCAAGTGGGTCAAGCCCAGTTTGGCTCCCGCGACCGTCTTCGACCAGCAACGGTCCTCTCCCCTGGTTCCGTGCTCTCCACAGAAAATAATCTCTACTATAACGGTCATCAGCTGATTCAATGCGCATTCCAAAAGGAAGGCACCAGAATCCTTTCCCAATATGTTGGAAACCCTAGTGGTTACATAACGTAAAAGGAAAGCAATCAATCCAACAACCGTTATTGCCATAAAAGCTCCACACGAAAAAAGGCAGCAAATCCAATGGAGCACGATAATCAAGCCCTTCTGTACAATGAAGGCATCGTAGCACAACAGCTATAGAGGCCATGGAGTTCTCACTCTAAGGAACGCTCTCATTTGCCTACCAAAGCTCTCTACTGTGAAGCTCACACACTTTCAGACTACAAACGATTTCTCTCTCTCTTCCGCTACGTTCTCAGCGAATACAGCGCCTAGAGCTAATGCTCCTCACAAGCCACCAAAGCCTCTCTTAACGAGGGCATACTTCCATCACAAGTACTCTCTACATTCTCTATACATTCTTTACTTTCACCTTCTTAATTTGAAGGTTATTTGCTGATTTAAGCGTCGGATTATTTTTTGTAGGATAATTTTCTGCCGTCACCTGAGCTATTGTTTGTAGTTGTAGTGTGTAAGATTCAAGCTCAGTGGATAGAGCCGAACTCGAACAAACAACTTGACCCAATTATTACCAAATTAATGTTTTAATTTTTTTAAAATATTTTCAAAATATAAAATAGTTACGAAATTAGTTTCGTGTATAAAATCAATTACCTAAGGATACGATACCCGACTACTGAAAAAATTATACCAAACCCTCATTCACTTGCATGATTAAAAATACCATACTTATTAAGGTTTGATCAAATTTTTGGTGCCTTTATTGGAGAGTTTGTATTTTTTTTACGGTTACTAATTTCACAACCTATCACTCAAAAGAAAAAAAAAAAACTCAAAGCAGGAAAAAAAATAA
>JAODPA010007772.1:60007-79067 GCA_025585075.1 Nepenthes mirabilis | reverse complement strand
CTTAATCTACACCAGAAAGGATGCTAACAAGATTGGCGTCCTTCAAAGAAGGAAAGCGCAAATCTTCCCGATTCCTTGCCCGCCAAGGTAACCCAACGGCAATGTATTGAAAAGGAAGGACGTTAGTTTGGAAAGCGGTCGGCCTCCTCAGAAGGAAAGGATCACGTCCACCTTAGCAACTGGCATCTGCTCCAGAAGGCAAGCCAGCCAAGGTAGAGACAGGAGGGATCACGCATTCCAAAGAAGGATGATCACTCTCCCAGCCATAAAATAAACCCTAGAATCCATATTCTAGGTACGTCTGCATCTCAAACGCAATTAAACTCCAAGGCAACGAACGGGTCTCTACAGCTGTTCTCTGCCTTCCCACCATCCAGATACGAGAAAGGTCTTGCGTCTCTCTGACATCTGGAACAAAATACTCTCTTCCCCTCTCCCATTGCTCTCACGCATTTTCAGTTTCTTCCCTTTTGAAAACTGTTTTACTGACTTTAGTGTCGGAGTGTTTTCGGTGGGATTACCTCCCACTGTTAACGCTGATCTCTTGTTTGCTTTAGTGGTGTGCAGGATTCGCACTCAGTGAACGGAGCCGGTTCAATCCATCCAGAGTAATCCGAATCTGTTCGAAGTCGGATCCAAGTACGCATCAAGCCTATTTCGAGATTTTTTTGCTTAACATGAGTGAATGATTAGTTAAAAATAACCTCTACATATATTTCAATCCACCAAAAAAATATATTATAAAAAAGGACAACTAAATGATAATATGTTCTTAAAATATGATTAGAGTAATATATTTAAGTTTAACAAATAATAAAATTTAAATCGGATCATAATTAGATGCTAAAAATTTTTTATCTTCTCTTTTTTTTCTTTCATGCGACACCCTTATATTAAAACGGGTGTCAGATTTTTATTGGTAAAATTATAAGTAGAGCCTATTATAATAGCTCCAGTACACATATACCCATTGGGCACATATGGGTGACATTTATTATGTTATTTGCGGACATAATAAATTTTTGTTACTAGATTAATTTTTGTTCAGGCGATCTTTGCACAAGTTTTGGGCGAACTAGTCTTACAGCGCTGTAAACAAAATATAATATTTTTAACGGGCTTGTCACTGATAATCTCTGACCCAAAACAAAAAAAAAACCAGCTGCATTTCAATTGTGCAACACGGCAATAATACAGAGTTCAAAAAAGGTCCTCCAATTTTATTGTTAATCAACTCGACCTACTCTGCGTTTCCTCTCTCCGCTCCCTCCCCCCTGCTTTTTTTATTCTTTTGCCATATTTCCCATCGAGTCCCATTCTCGGGGTCGCTTTTTGAACGGAAGAATCAATCATCTGCACCCACCGATTGAAAAAGTAAGGCAGAAAAGCTTTTTCCTTACGCTTGATTTGCTTTGTTGCAGTCTCTTACTTCTGGAGAGTGGTAGAGAAAATGGTTCTGGAAATTTAGAATTGATTTTGGATCAGATTTTATTTCATTGAGAGAGAGAGAGAGAGAGAGAATGGTGGTGAGGAAGGTTGGGAAGTACGAGATTGGGAGAACGATAGGGGAAGGAACATTCGCGAAGGTGAAATTCGCACAGAACACGGAGACTGGTGAGAGTGTCGCCATGAAAGTTATTGATCGAAATACCATTATCAAACATAAGATGGTCGATCAGGTTAGTTTCTGCCACTCACTCACTCTCTCTCCCTCCCTCTCTCTTATTATACTTCGGAGGAGGTCCAGCGTTTTGGATTATTTCTTACACTGGTCGTATTATTAATTGTTGTCATTTCTATGATGATATAGGATGTGTCTTGAGAATTTGAATTATCGTATGATTTAGAAAGTCAACAACTTTGCTTGGATATCTGAATGCAAACAGGTCCGGCTTTCATAATTGTAAATTTGAATCCTGTGCACCACAACAAAAATAAACTAGAGGTAAGAGGTATATGAGATTTATTCTCTGATATATATCTTTTGACGCTAAAATCAGTGATATTTTTAATAGGTTTGAAAAGATGATGATGACGAAAATGTTGGAAATGTAAATGATGGGGAAGAGTGTATATTTTGAGGGCTTAGCTCCTCGTGTACTTAACTGGTTGAGTAGTCTTTTTTCTATCTTTTGAATTTTCACCTTTTTTTCCCCTCATTTTTTGTCCACTGGGGAGAGGCTAAATTTATAGCTAAAAGTACCGTTTGACTAATCATTACCTGAGATCGATATGTGTGCTGATACCGCTTTGAATCAATGGTGAGAGGCATTATTGTCAGTGTATAACGGCCGTCCCCATTTAATACTAGGATCACTTGGCTTCCATGTTTAGCATCGCTTCGGCCACTTTTCTGTATCGGGCCATTAAGCGACTCATTATGGGTCATGTAATGTCTGGCTGTTCAAACATTGCCCTTTTGCTCATGCATTTGAATGCCTTTGCCTGATGGGCTCTATGGTATCTCCTATTGGGCCGTTGGCATTTGGACCTTTTATCCAACTGAGTATTGGGTCGACCCGTTTCTGGCTGTATCCATCAATGCTTGATCTTTGTTTATATCATCTATAAGTTGTGATAGTTTTGTTGGAGAGACATTAAAAGAGAAGAAATGAACTTTGTTTTCTTTCAGTAAGGGGCTTTTTAATGAGGATGATTGTTGTGTCTTCCATCCCGTTCAATTTCCACCAAATTGGTTGGAAAGCAAAATGCTACTTTTCCTTTCTTCCACTTCTTTTCATTTATTTAAACAAGCATAGGAACTGGCTTCCCTTCCTTTCCTTTCCAGGTTATTATGGAAAAAAGTTCGTTCTGACTTGTTTAACATGAAATGAGGATGAAATAATTTGAGAATTAGGTATGTCAGGTATTATGGCTTTCATACACTGTGCCTTAAGTCCAGTTGAAATGCTGTAATTGTTGAGGGGCATGAAGTGGAGGGTTTAGCTTATATGAAAGCATAGAGAGGGAAGTGCATGAAGTGATTGGAAAATATACTCTTCCGTTTCATTTGTCACGTGAAGATCAGTGAGATCGTGTTGACCTGGGCAGAAGAGCTGAAAATTGGGCTTGAACTGCTCTATGAAGACCTCTGTAGTGGGTTGAAAAACCATTGCTTGCATTTAGATCCTATGCCCTTTACTCCTTAAGGAAGATTTGCCTGTTTGTTTTGGGTACTTCTGATGAGAATGTAATGTTGAAACTTGAAAGCCATTATAGATCTGGTTGAGCAATTGAAGCCCTTATAGATTTGGATGATGACAAAACTGAAAGACTAGTTTTGAAATTGTGAAAGAAAATGATATCTTTGTAGATTTAATGGTTTTGGCCCTTGTGGGGCAAGTTGGGTCATGGCCAAATGCCACTTTGGTCTCATTGATAACCATGGAATAGGGGAAAGAGACATTATGGATGAATCACTGTTTTCCTGGTGGGTAGCAATTTATAAGCTATTGATCTAGGTTCTTATGAGATGTTTGAGTAGGGTAGTGTAAGGTCTAATTGCCAACATGACTGGCTTCTGTTAACTGGATAGACAGGCCTGGTATTATTCTCATTCCTGATGGGGTGGCTAACTGGAAATTGAAGTCAATGTGATCTTTAAATTGGACATCTGTAAATCAAGTATATTTGGACTTGGGCTGAAGAAGATAAATTTCAGGGATAGGATGAGGAATTACCTATCCATTCCACAAGGAGGTGAGTTTCTCCAACCTGCCCATTCGTATCTTGAACCTCTTATGGTTGTTTTTGCACAGCGGAGGGTTTTGAAATGGAGTCCACTGTTTTCCATGTAGTTCACTATTGGGATGCAACTCTTGGAGAAATGCTTGTGCAAGGAAAATGGGGCCAGTTTATCGAGGAGATTTAGGGTTTACACTTTGAATGGTCTTGATGAAAAATAGAGAATGCTTCTTACCTTGTTTGTGTTGGATACACTTATTTTTTCAAGAGCTGAAATTGAGAAATTTCTAGGGTTGCATCTTAATTGGGTTTGAGTGAAATTGTGCTCATTTATCTTGTGAAATTGAGGGATTTCTACTAAGTACTTACTAGGGTCTTCTTTTGGTGGAAACATCCAAGAATTAAAATTTTCCAGGTCAGGTTGTGGGGTGGAGAAAGTGGGAGGGGATAGCAGGGAGATGAGATTCAGACAATAGTTTAAATTTATAAGAAAATATATAAAAGAAGCAAAACATTATTTGATGGATGAAATATAGAAAGATTGATCAGTAACGTTGGAATTTTTAGGACTTATAATGCATGAAGTAGTTAAATACCTATCAATGTATCAATTAAGTCTTTCAGTTTTTTGGGGTTGATAAAAGGTGATTTGCTCATATTTAACTGAGTTCCCAACTGCTTGAAAAGCACTTTGACAAATCAAGCTAATAGATACTAGTCACTATCAGTCAAATGCTGTCAGCAATGTCATGATGCTTGAAGACATTTTTAAGGAAGAGTTGAGCTACTTTGGTAGTGGAGAATTGTTGGGGAAGGGAAGAGTCAAGAAGTGACTAGACTTGGTCACGTATTACTAGAATCTTGTATTGCCTTCGTACTTGGGGGGGCCCTCTATGAAATGCATTGATATATTGCTCCAAGAGTGAAGTAGTGGAAACTGTGCTTGGTTATCCCTTTCTTGGTGAGCTTTTGCAACTCCCCCCCCCCCCCTTAATGTAGCTTGTTCAGTAGTATAGCCTATATTCACAATTTGCTACCCATGCTTTTGGAAACTGAGCTTAAGATCATCATACTCAAACAATGGGACTATATATCTTCATCCAATTTGCACCAAGCACCGAACCGCAGCTACCCAAGTGGAGCAATCTTGGATCGTTGTGAACTTCTCCCTAATTTGCTAACAACATCAACTGTGATGAACAATTGGGAGGGCTTCTATTATTATAGAGCATTTAGCCTCCTTTATTTTCTTAGGATAAAAAAATTGAGTGCTGCCTTTGGCCATGTTTAAAGTGAGATACTAGTCGCTATTAATTAAATGCTGTTTGCAGTGTCGTGAAGCTTTGAGACATTGTTATAGAAGAATGGACTTGCTTTGGCAGTGGATAAATGGTGAGGTGATGCGGGCATCGAAAATATTTCAAATTAGAAAAGATTTGATTTGATTTTATTTTATTTGTATTTAAAAAAGATTTTATTTGATTTGATTTTATTTGATTTACAAGATTTTATTTGAGGAAATTATATCATATTTAGTTAGACAATTATATTTATTTTCAAAGTATCCTAGGATTAGGATTTTTTTATATAAAGATCCCAAACTCTATTGTTTGAGGTATGATTCATGAGTTAAATAAAATATTGAGTGATTGTGATTTTCTTTTTTCTCTCCTGATCTCTGTATCTCTATTTTCTTTGGTTCATTCTCTCTCTCCTGATCTCTACTTCTCTTTTCTTTGGTCCTCATTCTATTTCTTCTCTTTCCCCTCTCCTACTTTCTCCTTCCCTGCATCATGAGGAGAGCAAGAAGAGACCATAGTTGGTCATGTACTACTATGCTTTTTTACAAGAGGGGAAAATTAAGGCAGAAAAGGAAGCAAATGGAAATTTACATGGTAGGAATTGATGTGATTGATTTATGGCTTACTGTGATTTTCATTACTTTAGAATTTAGGATTTTTTGCATTTCTATTTAGGGTAGTTTTTTACTAAGAAGTACGAAAACTGACATGTGATATAGATATGACATGATGTAAACACACTGACATGTTTTTTGAGAAACAAGGGTATGATATGCGGGAGCACATCAACTAAATTTCATAATTAATTTGTAGGTATTTGAATATAATTGATTAATAACAATATNATTCATATTTGTTATTTTATCATCTAAAAAAAAAAAAATCACAGGTATACATGTGAATCTATTTAAAGGAGTTGTGTTATGATATATCACACATAATGAAAAAAGACAACAGGGCTTCAATTTTTAGTTATTTCCAAATTACCACATGGTTTTACTTTTCTTTAGTTTATAACAAGAATTCCATTTTTTTTAGAGGACTACCAATTCCCCAAAACTTATTAGAGCTTATTAGAGCTAAACAAATAATGAAATATTCCAACATGTGTTTGAGAATGTTGTGTCCGACATGGTAACCTAGTAGAATTGTTGGTTCTTCTTAGGTTTTCGAGATTTGCTAGATATGTTTTTGGGCTTAGATTATTATATTAAGTTTTTGATATTTAGTTATTTTCCTTCTTAATTTGGGATTCCTCAGTCCAGACATAGTGAATATGTTATTCTATTTATTGAGGTTGAGCTATGAATTAAAAGTTGAATTTTTTTTGTTGGGAAGGGCAGCTTCAAAAATCTCCATTTCTTGATCTTCATTGACCACCCATTGTCTTCTTCATCAATTGCCTGTGCTGTTGTTCTGCTGCTGTGGTGGTTGTCAATGTTTCCTCTGCCAGTTAATTCTGATTGGGATAACAACCATCAAATTAAATTGATGGTTTGACATTAAGTTTCATAAGGCTTGTTTTTCATCAGACTAGGAAAGTGATGGAGATGCCATGCATAGGGTGGAAATGGAGAATTACATGTTATATGGGATTTATTTCTGAAGTACCTCTAAATGTAAAAGCAGAATTTTTTGGATTCATTATATTATTAAGTATTTTTATGGATTTGGAAAGTGGAAAAAAACTACATAAAAAGTGAGTTTTGTTGCAAGCAGAACGCAGAGGTGAATGCATGGTTTAACTTGTTATAAATCAATTAGGAACTGAAAGCCGTAATTAAGCTAGTAGTACCCTCTTGAAATGTTTTTTTGTTTTTTGCTCAGTAATTAGTGGCATTTATTGTAGATAAACAAACTTAGACTTTGGCTTTTACATAGGCAAAGAAGTAGAATGTGTAAGATGTTTGATTGAGCCAGACAGTTCATTGATTGAATATTTTGATGGATGTTTGGTGCTGTAACATTAGTGAGGTAGTTGCTGGTTAGAACAGTGACCTCTTAAGATTTGAGGCTGTAGGAAGGGAAAAGTTAGATCTCAAAAGATTTGGATTAAAGTAGTAAATTTGGGATTGCAACCCTTGTGAGAAGATGCTAACATGGATGGAACATATGGTGTTATGGGGGAATTATGGCTTTGGTCTTATTGCTTTACAATCCTCTTGTGATCTTTTCTTTTGCTAAAGTTGTTATTCACCAATGGTATTATGATGTTTTCCATTTTATCCTATTAAATCTCAAGGAAATGGGCATTACCTTCTATCCTTGTTAGAAGTTACTATTTGTTAATTTTGTTTAATCATTTTTTAATATACTGAATCAACAGATGTAAATATCGGTCAATATGTATAATTATTGAACCCCTCCCCCGATATCGTGTCAATTTTGTGACATGTTGCCGTATAATGATATATGGCGATATATAGTCCGATGTACTTGATAATTGACAAATATTTCAGCTGATAAGGTCCTATTAATTTACGTTTATTAAAAAGTTTTTAGTTTTCGTTATGTCCAATACTAATATATATTATCAGACATGTTTGATACTATTATGGTCATGATCAATACCAATACCGATGTTGTTTATTTTCATCCATGGCTAAAGCCACTTCTTTTGTACTCATGCATGCAGATTAAGAGGGAGATATCCATAATGAAAATAGTTAGACATCCATATGTTGTTCGTCTTTACGAGGTATGAACTTTCATATGATATTCTTTTTTCATAAATAAGTACATCATAGTTCCCGCTGCATAACGGGAGTCTATAAATGGGAAAAGGCCACTGGTTTTGTAATATAATTCCAAACCTGCACTGTTTGCACTTATATTGTCAAACATCTAGCTGAGATCAATGTTATGGATTGACAAAAATCAAGCTAGTTAGGCTAGCTAATGATAATTTTTATGAATAACTATGTAGTGGGCTCACTTTTAAAATTAAACGTTTTTAAATTGTAAAGCAAAGGAAAAAGGAATCCTCTGCGGCATCCCACCATTCACACTTTTGCCAAGAACTCATCACCATGAAGTGGTTGTAAGAAAAGAACCATGATATTTTTTTGTTGTGTTTGGGACTTGTTCAAGAAGATTATTCCAGTGTTTTTCAGAATACCAATGTGGTTGTGGATGGCATCAATGGTGGGCAAAAAGCCTGAATTAATTCTGTGGGAAATTAGGGTTTGATGATCTTCTAGGCAATGAAACTGGATTTCTGTTGCCATTGGAGAAGATGGTGCCGTGGGCATTGATGCAGGTTTGGGTGAAGGTGAGGGTTTGGTAGAGTTCAAGGTTTCAGAAGAAGTTGAGGTAGCTTTGTTGAGATTTTGAATAGTTATAGAGAGGTCACAAGAGGGGTGGGGGTGAGAGAAGGGGAAGGATATGGGAGGTTGAAAGGGAAGGGGTGACCTGTGTGGATGACTTGGTTTTGTGAAGGTAGTGTGGGAAAGCTGTGGTGGGATGAAGGGGTTCATTTCCTTTTCATGTTTTTTTACTGTTAAAAACCCTTTTGATTTTTTCATTTCTCATAATAAAAATGGGCTCACTACTCAATTATTATTAGAAACACTTCATTAATTAGCTTAATTTGATTAATTTAGGTCAATCTGTAATGTTGAGCACAAAATAGAAGTTTGAGAACAAAATTGCAAAAAAAACAAAAAAAGAACAAAACAAAAAAAATTAAATGTATAGAATAGAATAGCAACATGACACAAGTATGTTTATAAAATTGAGATTTTCCTCATTGATTGCGACATTTCTAGTTATGTATGTACATGAAAGAATAGTTGTGTGTGCGCATATATACAAGGATGATAATTGCAGACTAGCTCTTCATACTAAAATGTAGTGTTGTTTTGTAGGTTCTAGCAAGTCGTACAAAGATCTACATAATATTGGAATTCATCACAGGTGGCGAATTGTTTGATAAAATAGTGAGTCCTCTATGTTTTGACATATGATACACCTATTGTTACAATTCAAAAACTTAGGCCTTATTCTGCAACATCTTTTATTTGTTCTCAGCTTTGAAATTTTGTGTTATTTTTTAAATAATTTTTAAAATTTGAACGATCAAAATACTATGTTTGGGAATTGGGATAGTAATTTTTAATGGTTTTCTTTCCCCTAAAAACAAAACAATAGTTTCATGGAAGGGCACTAGCACTTGAGCTGCATAGCAAAGCAATCTCGTTCAGAAGTAACTAGGCTTTCAATCGCCCTTGGACAAAAAATTTGGGATTTTTAAGCATAGAACAGACCTATATATTATTGAAGGTGCCATCGTGAAATTCATTGACCATTCATTGCCTTACGTTGCTGGT
The DNA here is from genome assembly GCA_025585075.1 of Nepenthes mirabilis. Taxonomy (NCBI): domain Eukaryota; kingdom Viridiplantae; phylum Streptophyta; class Magnoliopsida; order Caryophyllales; family Nepenthaceae; genus Nepenthes; species Nepenthes mirabilis. The sequence goes on along the minus strand of JAODPA010007772.1, from coordinate 69,754 downwards.
CACAACCGCCTTAATTCATATTTTCCTTCCTCAGGGACATTGGTGCACTTGCAAAGTACTCCTATCTGTTTGTAGAGAGTCTTTGCCTAGTCAACAATGTAACTGCTTAAGTTGGAGCTCCAGAGTGGGGCCACCAATCTCACACCTTCGTTTCACTAATCTTCATTGGAGATTGCATTCTGATAAAGTTGCATGAAGTGACATGAGCTTAAAGGTAGGGTAAGTCTTGGCTGGGGTTACTCCATTATAACTTGGAGGTCACTAATTCAAACCTCAGAAATATCTTTGCATTGTATGGATAAGACTACATATATTTGACCTTCCCCAAACCCCATATTGTGGGAGCCTCGTGTGTTTGGCTGCCTTTTTGAGATGTTCTTACTGGCCTACTATCCCAGTTGACTTTTTCAATGTGGTTTCTATGGTTGAGTACTCTGGCTGCTGATCAAAGAAGAATTTGTAGATGATTATTGTCTGCTTGCTTTCTCTTGCTGCTGTACTACATTTAGCTGGCAGTCCTGCACTGATTTCGTGTTTTCACTGTTTTCATGACTATTGCAGCATATCATTTTCTTCATGCATTCGACCTTGCTAACCTCATGAATATGAGCTTTCATTTGGTCTAGGATAGTGTTATGGTTGGTTTGGTCCTCAGACACCATTATCAGACTCTTGGTTGATGAAAACTTATTCACAAGTTTGATTCAGCATTAACCTCAAGATAAAGAGAAAGGTCCGCTGCATTGAAAGTTGTTGGAACACACCATAGTCTCCTGGTAGCCCAACTTATAAGTATTTTATCCAGCTCACTATAACACTTTTATGTGGTCCATGCTAACATATTCCCAAGAAGTTGAGGTATTGCTAATGGAGTATATAAGCCCGTGCTTTGACCATGAGTCTTTGTTTTATGACGAGTTGCACATCAATTGAGAATTGGCTACACCATATCCTTAGACTTGGCCAAAAAAGTTTTTCCTTCACAAGAGCAAGAGTTATGTTACTACCTAATTGTCCAGAAAGGTCTCCTCCATGAGCTTCCAATTAGCATTTAGGAATGTACAATTGGCTGTCTTCCAAAAGAAATTCATTTTGTGTAAATAGAGTTGGTTGGTTCCCTGTATACACACTTTCCATGCGGAGCCAAAATCAGGAGTCCGGATTGTTGTAAAGCTCCTTGACAAATTCAAATTACAATACATTTGTCTCCATAGTAGTCAACAATAAAAGTCTCCTGCTCATTGCATCAATAAGTTGATTTAGTTTTTATGCTTTATTTTTGATGGAGATTGAATAAGGCTAAAGAAATTCAACCCATTGAGCATAGAGTTTGTTCAGCTTATGATAGACATTCAATTACTTCAAAGCCTCATGGTCATAATAGATAATGAATTTAAAAGGCAGCAAGTAGTGACTTTGGATATCATGAGTTTGAATGTAACACGGAACTCTTTGGCGTAAGTGGTTACTTTTTGAGGGACTTATTCAATTTCTCACTAAAGAATGTAATGGCTGTTCCCTATTGATTAAGAACAACTCCAATTTAGACATTAGAAGCATCACAATCAACTTTGAACACCTTGTTACAATATCTGGGAGGTCAAGTAGAGATGCTTTGGTCATCATCTTCTTTGCAAGTTTGAAACTTCTTTGAGAATCTTTTGTTCATCAAGCGAATCACCTTTTAAGGATCTAGTGACAGGGCAATAAGAGTGCTTAATGACCATGAATCTTATATAGAATGAAACAAGTCTATGGAAACTTCATATGTCATGAATTATCTTTGGAACAAGCCAGCTAACAAATTGCGTCAATGTTGCTTGCATCAACTTTAATGCTCTTTGATGGAAAAACATAGCCCTAGGAGACCAGGCTATTAGTGAAGAAATGACACTTCTTATGTATATACCTTCTCATCCCTCAGGGTGTAGAATATTAGATAACAGTGCTCCAAATGTTTCCCCTGGCTTGCTACATATCAAAATATAATCCAAGTAAGCAACAACAAAACTTGCTCATGAAAGACTTAAACATCAGTCATATGACACATGAAAGTACTTTGAGCATTGGAAGGACCTAAGGCACAACTAGTCATTCATTGCGTTCATCTCTTGTCTTGAAGTCTTATTCCATTCATCTCCAGGCTGTCTTACAGTTTGATGATAGGCACTTTGCAGATTAATCTTGGAGGAGATAGTGGTGCCATGCAACTGGTTAAGATATTGAGTTGAGGAATGGGAAAGCTGGAATTTGAAGTTATCTTGTGGACAACTTTCTTTGAGACAAAATTTCCATAACCCGTTTTTCTCAAGGACAAGGGTTGAAACAAGACAAGGACTTCTGCTTTCTCAAACTGATCTTTTGCAGTTGACATTGTAACTCTTCATGGTCTTTTGGATTCATTTAATAGGCTGCTTGGTATGGAAGAACCAGATGAGGTCAATTTGTTGTTGTGTGTTTCTCTTTGGAGAAAGTCCAACCTCAAGAATCTCTTGGTTCAACTCTCATATAACAAAACATATGCGATTCAAAACTTTCAACATTCTGATTGGCACATTTGGTTTGTATTCACACTAACACCAACTAATAGTATGAATAAGCCTATTAGACAAAAAATTCTTCTCCAAGAAGTGGAGAGAATGGCTCATGAACAAAGGTCGATCCCACTTGCATTCCTCACTGTTTTTCTCATTCGATTGTCTCCACATTCATATTTTCACTATCATTATTTTCTCTAGCAAATTGTTTTTAGAATGGTCGAATCAATGGACCAAGATGATTCACCTCATCTCTTTCTTGCGCCACAACAAGAACATAAACTTAGTCACAAACTGGGATTTCTTTCTCCATATAACCACCACATAGAATAAAAATGCTTCCTTCCCTTTGGACTGCTTCGGATCATTCTCTGGTTATATTTTAACTAAATTGATCTTTGATCCATCCTTTACAAAATGTAAGTAGTCAATTGCCTATAATGATTAGCCTCTATGTTACACTGCCAATGTCTTTCAAGAAGTATATAACAAACATCTGTATTCTGAGGCACAAAATCACACCAAACACTATCATGGAAACTTATCCAATCGAGAATTGAACAAGTTATCTTTTGGTTAACATAAAATCATTGCCTTTTCAAAATCATTCAAGCTTGTATGGATGAGGGTTGCGTTCTGTTTTCAGCTGAAGTTTGTCCCACCATAGCTGTTGCTGCCACATTTTCACAACTTTATCTATAATGACATTGCAAACCTTACCATGCATGAGAAGTGCGCTGAGTATGAAAAATGTTTCATAGCCAATTGTCATCTTGAGCGTGAGAATGTTCAAGCTCCTGCAAATAACAAGAGATGCTGCCACATGATTGTCTTGTCGTTGGCTTCCTCTCTATATCATTCATCAGCAATTTCACAGCATTCAATTTGAACAATTAGGGTTGTGTGACCAAATTCATGGCACTGAAAGAACCGTTAAGATTTAAGAATTTACCTTAGGCGTAGGACTATGATTTGAACATTCTGATCTGTGCTCCTATATTTGGACTTTGAATTGCTACACTTTTTGATTGTGGCCAATTGGATTGGAAGTACTCTCTTGTTTGGAAGAACTAACTCCAAATGATGACTCCAAACCATCTTTACTAGCTGGCTTTTGTTATTTACCTGGTTTCGTAGACAACTTCCTCACATTATTGAATTTCTAGTATGGTATGACTTTACTAATTTCATCCTTTAGACCTCCCAAGTATTAGGAAATAGATTCCTCACATTATTGGAAGAACATGAGATGCTCAAGGCTCTATTTATTGGTTGAACATATATGTGAATTGGAAAATGTTTTCCATGGAAAATATCTACATGAAAAATATTTTCCACGTTTTTTATGGAAAATATTTTCGTAAAAAATGATTTCTACTCATAATAATTTCTAACATTTGGTCTGTATAAGAGAATTTGGATTATAACATATATGGATTAATGATAGTAGATATTTGTGCTCATTGATGCTGGTAGTGATATTTCCAATTGGTGGTGATATATACTATCAAAAAAAATGTTTCTAGTGACCATAAACTGGCAATCGATGTGGTGATATTTTGGAACATGGTAGGGTTTAGGGTGTCACTTGTTGGCACCCGGTGGGTGGTGAGGGGAGTCATTGGCCTATGATCAATGGGGTTGAGGGCATCCCTGACTGGCAGTTGGTCCAGGGGATGATTGGCTGGCGATGGTATCCTCATTGGGTAAAAGCTTAGTGGATTTTGGTAGTCAATGATAAATAATAGAGAAGTCTCAAAAAATGACTTTATGTTTTTAAAAAGAGATGCGATTTGGAGTTTAAGATTATATTTTTTATTGACTAGAAAATATCTTTTGTGGACTTGTTTTCCTATACGTGCTAAACATTGGAAAATATTAAAAATATTATCCCGTGTGTTTCTAAAATTTGAAAATATGGAAAACATTTTCTAGCAAGTTATATTATTCCAAACAAATGAACTCAAATTGCATATTGTTTTCTCCATAGATAGATTATGCTGCTGGAGATATAAAAATTCATGAAAGGTATTTTGTTAATAATGATTAGGTAAGAGCCTTCTTTTTAATTCTCTCTTCATTTCTCCCATGTTCTGTGTTCTTTTTCCCGTCATAAGCCTTTCAATATTTCCACCATAAAGAGGCATATTTTTTAGTCTAAGAGCCACAAGTTTCACCTTTCCATTATCGACGAGATCATATCATCAAAATCAAAGAATCTTTCATTGGTTTGAATCCAAACAATAAACTCATTCAGTTGCATTCTCCTGGCAAATTCTGGAATCTCAAATATAATATTGAAGCTGTCATGAGAATCATGGCTGTTCAACTTCGATGCCAGTGAGATGGCCTATCATACGAAGCATGGTAGAAACCATGATAGAAATGTTTTTCGTTTCCTTCCGGATTGTAGAAGACGTCAACATCAATGGTCTCTTCATTTTCTTGCCTTCGATAATGATCAAGGCGCTTCTAAAGATTTTAAATTTGTCTACCGAACTCAGCCTATTCAAACTCCAGAGCATTCCTTCAATATTTTGATTAGAAATAGCAAAAACTAAATGGCACTAGTATAATTATTGAGGAGCAAGGATGAAAATATCGGTATTGATATTAGTAACAACCATATCAGTATCTAATATATCAAATAATACATATTGATATCAGATATATTAGACCCTAAAAAATTATGCAAATCATAAGCATATATGTTGAATATTGGTCGATATATTATTGATTTGTCAACGTATCTTGATTTTGCCGCTGTGTCAGAAACTATCGGTATCAGGAGGCTTGATACCGTTATATATCAACCAATATATCCTGTATCAACCGATATTTTATTTCATGGTGCGAAGAAAATAATGATGAAAACACACACAAGCACACCCCTCCATTGATACCGAGATCACCCATAGTCTTAGTGATACAAAGCTAAGAAAACTTACCACACAATGGCATTGCAAAGCAATAGAGTTTTAGAGATTAACAGGCACAAGGTTCAATTCACTCAAATCATCATTCAAATACTTGTTCCAATCTGATCTTAACACTATCTAAGAATGCTTTTTTGGCACCTGGCTCAGAACATTCCTCCTAGCATGGGCAAACATAGAAGTAAATGCCAAAATCCATTTCCCATAGCTGGAGTATATTCCCAAGAAGTCTCCTAATTAACTTAACAATTTAATGCTTCGTTTGACTATTTGATTCCCTAGCATCCTTGATGAAAATGGCCATAGCATGTAGACTTTTCAAGCACTTGAAGTGGGAGAGAACACTTTCCAACAATGCCTAATTTTCTTCACATCATACCTTATAAAAACTCTATGACTCATTCAAAGTTCAATCTTTCCCTGGGATCATGTGATTTCCCAATAATTCTTGGACTTGGACTTTCCTTTGGGCTGGGACATTGGGTTGGTTGGTCGGGTTCAATCACTAGTGCAAGAATTGGATGAAAAAATATCTGATTTCACTAAGAACAGGGTAAACGGAGGGAAAAATGACTGGGAGAGGGATGAGAGCCAGAAAGAATGAGAGTATGAACTTGTAGAATATGTGATGTTACTCTAATGTATTAAACTGCACGAGACTGGTTCCTATTACTGGTGGGAAAACTCATCAATTTGGCTTTTTATCATTTGGGGGGGGGGGTGTTGCATAAGGTATTTTTCCTTTCTCTAGCAAGTTTTAGAATTTTTCAAAATGATTGCAATGATTTACTGCTTGGTTAAGTATCATAGTTTTTTAAGTGTTTTCAATGATTTGATACTTCCTGGTATATTTAGCAATTTTTGATTGGAACCCATTTTCTTATATAAATCATTCTCAATAAGTTTTTTTGAATAATTATATGACAAGTTCTTCAGCAAAAAATACATGAAGTGAAGAAAATGGGAATAAGACCCACTCCATTCTCATCCCTTCTACCACACCACGATCCTCTTGTTATCTCTTCCCTTCTCTCTCTCTCTCTCTCTCACACACACACTCACACTCACAGAGTTGGTCAGTCACCTGAATCATTTTAGTCTGGAAAGTCTTGTCATTCTGGTTGGGGAAGCTTCACTGGAATCAGTGCAAATGGGAGAGGGGTTGCGTGAGGAAGATAGGAAGAAGTTGTTTGATAAAGTGGACCAGATCTAAGGCTTCATTTTCGTCAGTGGGAGAAATGACAGAGTAAATGGGACAGAATAAGGGAAGAGAAGGGGGATGGGTGTTGCCAGAGGTTTTCACTAGGCTGGGGTGGAGTAGGGAGGTGAGGGTGCTAGAGCAACAGAAGCAATAGAGAGGTTCTTCTGCATGTTAGCATGTGAAGGGAGAGATGGAGTTAGTACAATGGTGTGGACAAGGACCTGCTAGAGGCTTGAGGCACGCGGTCAGGGCAGTGGTGTGGCTATGATTACAATTGACTGTTAATGTGGTGGGGTATGTCTGAGAGACGGGATAGGAGAAGAGGGGGAGAGGCTTTAGGAGGGGCTGCAGCTACTGAAGGAAGCTGGTTGGGATGGTGGTGATGCTGGAGGGCGAGATGGGGAGAAGGGGAGAGGTTGCAAGCTTGCGACACAGGTGTTGTATTGTTCTTATTTTTGATTATTCTTTGATTTGTAGGATTTTCTATTATTGATGGTATTCAAAATTATGTTATGGCTTCTTTTTATCTTCCAAAGGATATTATGATATGTCCTTTTCTGGCCACTTTAAAATTTTGGATACCTAGTTTTCCGAAATAAAGAAAGATATTATTCGCTGCACACCACTCCAAGGTGAAATTCCAAATGCTGGATTTAGCTGTTGAAGGCACCATAAAACCTATCAAAGCCTTCTTTAAGAAGATAAAGTGGTGGTATGATAACATAAGAAAATAGTTAAATATCTTATGAATACTAAATCCGGCTTCTACAGCCGAAATATCTTTTGGATTCTAAATCACAATAATAACCAATAAAATAACCAAATATTAATGTATTCATCAAATCCCTTTTGTTGCATTTCCAGATTATGTACCTGTTCTTTATCTTCATCCCTTTGTTTGAAAAAGTTTTAGCTAGATTTTTTATATGGGGAAGAATGAAGAGCACATATACAGCTGGACACATGCTATCAAAAGAATGCAACACTAACTCTTGTTGTCCCTGGCTTTGATAACTTATAATTACTTTGTTGTGCATCCTTAAAGAATTTCAGTCAATCTAGCTGCTGCTTCTTCTAATGCAACAGGCTATGAGTTTGCTCTTGTTGTTCATCAAACACTTCGTATGACATCTCTATGGAAATGGTATCTTTGCATTGCTTCTTTTTGGGAAAATTTTTGCAACAAATTATTTACTTAAGCTCATGCTTTATACAGAAGCTTCGTTCTTTTTTTAGAATTATGGTGAGTTCTTGTTATTTCCTCGTTGGGATGCATTTGCAGTTTTGCAAAGTTTTTTCTATAGCATAGGGTTTGTAATTGTTATTTAGTATATTCTATGCAAATAACATAGAGCAATACAAATTTGTTCTTTACTAGGCATTCCATCCTGCACATCAATCTTGCATACTCAAGTCAACTGAAAAACAAAATGGATCTCCTTTTGATAGCACTTTTTGTGGATTCATCTTTGTGAAGTGCATGTTGCATAAATAGTATCTTTTGGGATCAAAATGTTATGTTGTTCTTCCAAACTTAACCTAACCTTTGATTTGATACATTCATGGGCATGCTTACAATACTTTTGTTCTTAACTAGGGTGATTCCTATACTTGTAATTATGCATGATTCTTTGTGGACTAAATTTTCATAATCTAATGGATTTCATAAGTGTGTGACAATAGGTTTTAGAATAGGGCATAATGGGCTACTAGACTAGAATTTTGTCTTCATGTCTTATGAAATTTTGTTCCATTTCTCTTCTTGTTGGGCCGATTCATGTAGCAGTCTTGGAGGCCTATGCTAGACTTAGTGGTGAGTCAACGGAACACTAGGAAGGTTCTATGTCTTAGTGAAAATTGAGGTGTCAAGAAACTAGAGTGTTGGAGAGTTAGGGCACATTAACTAGTCTCGGTTGCTAGGTGTCTTCTTGCAAAAGCTGAGGTGGCCAGCCAAGTAAGGAGATGGAGGAGTTACTAATGTGGAACATGCATGGAAGCAAGGAGCCTACGTGAATGTTTCTAATCCTCCACGTCTTGTGCGATGTTTACTGAAGAAGACTTCCAAGAGTAGTATAAATAGGTTTCATTGGGCTTAGAAACTCCAGCACAAGTCCATCTCGACTGGTTGAGTGAAGGAAGAAATGGAGAGAATTTTGAGTGTGTTTTTTAAGGGGAAGCCATCTTAAAGAAAGATTGTAAATAATTTATGATCTTCCTTGTCTTCAACTTCTTGTAAGTTTATAATGAAGTAATAAAGTTATAATGGTAATATTGAAGATAATTTAGCATATTGAAGTTAGGAAATCCATGCTTGAGTAATAAGAAATAAATGATATGTTCTAGCTTATGGAATTTAAATTTGGAAATAATTGTGTGGTTATGATGGAATTAAGTAATCCATGATGTTGCATGATAAAATGGGATATTGTATGAAAAATGAGTGAAAAAAGCATGCTAGGATATGTTAAGTTGCTTAAAAGAATCATGGAGTCTGATGGACCTAAAATGTTTTAGTGTTTTATGAAGATTTTAAGTGGTTAAGTGGTTTTGTAATCAATTTTGGACATTGGGCATCATCGCTGAAATGCGGAGTATAATATTGTGACAGCTTTGTGACATAAAGGTGATAGTTCAAGAGTTGATTAAATTGAAGTAGGATGTGGAAGCAAATTCGGTGGTTAATTTGATATTTTGAAGCATATGGTAAAGTGTATGATGATACCAATTTGTTGGAAGAATTATGTCCAAAATAATCACCATTGATTTTATGCTTAAAAATTGTTGAGAGAATGGTTATGCAAATAATGGTCAAGTGAGAAGTAAGGTTATTTTGTAGGTAGGGTGATATTTTTGTCAATCATGTTGATAATTTGGTAATAAAGAAAAAAAATAATGTTTGATGCAAGGTTGATTAGTGCCGTAAATGTGACGTATTAATTGAGTGTTAATATATATTTGACAACTGTTATGTTAAGTAGAAGTAAAATGAAAGGGTTGGCTATGGGGCTTTTGGAAAATGTGGCCTAAATGTAGGGAAGGGGAAATAGGGGAAAGGGAAGAAGAAGAGAAAAGG
>JAODPA010007772.1:0-59928 GCA_025585075.1 Nepenthes mirabilis | reverse complement strand
AACAAGAACTTAAAATAAGAAAATAATAAAAATAAAATAAAGCATTCCTAAAACATCCCGAGGCTACTAAAATTATAAAATTTAAGGAATCTCAAAAATATTACAAATTATAAAAACAAATCAATTCAAATCAAATCATTCTCTTATGAAATAAAATTTCTCTAATATCTTGAGATGTATAAACTCTCTCAGGGTGGTAGCAACTTGACCTTGCCTATTAAGGCTCCAATCATCAACCTTCCCACCACAAGTTAAGTGGCCATATAGTCGTCCACCGACACTTGTAGATATGTGTATGTGATGGTTAAAATCTAATAGCTCCGCCAACTCTTCTCATGTGAGAGGAACTTGGGCGTAGCAATGGTTGATCTTGCCAACTCTGATGAAATTCTAAAATATTTCGATCTAGTTGCTGGAGCGTCGTTCTAGAAATTTAAATGCGCTTTGAATCTAATCGGCCAACCCAAAGAACAAATAAGCACTGAACCTCTTCATTTCTGGTAACACAATAAAAAATAAAGTGGAATGAGCAAACCTAGATTGGTTGAGAAAAAGTAAATTAGATGCACCCCAAACATATTGCCTCTGTGTGTTTAGTTGCTCCTTTGGGACACGGACAGTAGCTTCAAGGCCTACAATTGAATGCTTTTGTTGACAACTATTGGAAAGAAAATATCATATCTAGGCCTTTTAAGGAAGGTGCAACTTGTTGACCCAATGAGGCCTTCTGTGTAGAAAAAGGCCAACACGATACCATCACAAGTCCCCACTTTCTGGACGTGTTGCTCTCCTCTCCTCACTCTTCCTCTCTCTGATGTGTGGCTCTTACTCTCTGTTTCTCTCTCTCACCTGTGTTTCACTCACACTAACAGCTCTTGTTGGTGCTTCCTGTGATAATTTTCTACTTCTTTCTATGTTTTCTTTAGTCCTCAAAGTTAGGGTTTTAGTTGAGAAGAAGGGAAAAAAGAGTGGTGGCTAAGATTTCTGGTTTGGTTGGTGGAGGTGGGTGACCATGGTGGGGAGAAGGTCCAGCAGTGTTGAGGAGAAGAAAAAGTGGTATTTTTTGGCGTGAGTTATTTTCTCAGCCTCCAGTTCAAGAATTTTTTTTGTTAGTAGAAGGTCTTTTTTGTGGAGTTTTTTTTTTTTAACTAGACAATTTTTTTCCACTTCTCTCCCTCTCTCTTTCTCTCTCTCTTTTTTTTTTCCACCTATTTGAAAACATTTTTTTTTCTACTGCAAGATGAAATGGTAAGATTTTTGGTGAAGGAGTTAAACTGGTGAATGGAAAATGATGATGGTGGCTTTAGGTTTAAGCAATGATGTTGATGATGTCAGCCTCATGGGTAATGGCTTGACAGGTTGACAGCATAGAAAAAGGAAACAAATTTGGAACTTTGGCCTCTAAGAGCAAGGATCATTAACAAGAGCACAAGGTCCAGTTGCATGTGAATATAAGTGCTCAAAAACCCACCACTGGAAGTTGTGTTTGTTCTTCTACAACAAGTGTTGTAAAAAATGCCTTTGTGTGCCATCTGGTACATATGGCCATAAAGAAGAACGCTCATGCTACAATAATTGGAAGACAAAGGAAGGTAAACCGAAGTGCCCTTGAGGCTTTCCCTTTCCTTGATACCAAATTTGATGTAAGGAAGAGGAAATATAGGAAGGGCAGAAGAAGAGAAAGAGGAAAAGGGAAGAAACAGAAAACAAAGAAAAGGGATAAGCAGAAATTATCAAAGAGAAAGATAGAGAATTATAATCTCTCAATATCAATTTAATTCATTAATCATCTCTCACAATAAAAGCAATGCCCTCATATGGATGCATCTTGTTCCTAAGTTAATTAGAAAATAGATGTAATTTTCTAAATTAACAATGTCCTAAAATAAGAAAATATAAAAATAAAATCTAACATTCTTAAAATATCATGATACTACCAAAATTATAAAATTTAAGGAATATCGAAAATCTTATAAAATATGGAATCAAATCAAATCAAATCTCTCTCATATTAAGTCAAATTTCTTCAATATCTTGATATGTTTGCATCACTAAAGTTGAGTCCAGCATCATCAATTTAAGGCGTGTAAGTTAAGAAGTGTAGTTAGAATTGTTGATATGGAAGTGTTGGAAATTCTAGACTTGGTGAAGAAAAATTTCCATCGTGAAATTATTTATTCATTTGAAAATTTTCATTGGCTTTGGCTTCCTTTAATATTTTATCATGATGTTGGTGATCATGGATAGGCTATGGATAATGTGTGTGGACACTAAGAAATCTATGAAATGTAGAACCTGAGAGTTGTTAGTCCTTAGTGTAAACTATCTTGGACATGATTTTTTTTATTCTAGTTGATATATTTCTATGTTGAGGTTGATTATATTCATCGTATGAACCATTATATAAGAATTGATAGATGTTTATGAATTGAGTTGAGATATGTTCAACTATATGCATATATAATTTAGTCCCTACGAATGGGGAGGTTGATATACGTTGGTTGATGGCTTAGTTATGTGAAGTGATATTCTAACTCTATCAAGTCACGTTTGAAACCTATGCTTGTTATATCATGCTATTATATTCCCCCTCTAAAATCATGATTGGTTTACTGGATATTCAACTCACTCTTTTTATTTGTTTCTCCTAGAGCAGTAGTTGTGACGTTTTTCAGAGGTTTCCAACCATGGAAGATCTTGTTATTATAGATCGCATGTTATTTATGTACTTAATAACTCCTTGTTTGGGTTTCCCTTTATTAGTTTTTGTACAATGATCGTTGAGATCATTGAACATTGCAATGTTGAAAAGACATGCTAGTTAATGAGTATATTTGTTGATATTTCATCTTATATGGAATCTTGGAAGTCTAAGATGGGATGTGATTATAAATATGATTTGCAATGTCATTAACTATGGTTAAGGTAATGGCTCCGCGGGTCGTGACAGAAATTGTGCATGAAAATGGATATTAAGTGAAGATTTCTTCCCCTTACTGTATGGAGAAAATTATGTTTTGTGACTTAAGTTGTTAGAGGATAATTTTCATCATGAATATCTACTGTTAGAGATATGTGATTTAGCTTATAATTATGAGAGTAAGAGTGGCCAGCTGCACGAGGTTCTGATATTGTGGGTATAGTGGTTCTAGTTGCAAATAGAGCAAATTTGCTTTTGTGTCCTCACTCATTTGGTTTTGTTTCTTTTCTTTTTAATAAAGCAAATTCTATTTCTGTTCTTTTATAAGATATAAAAAAATCAAGTCTTTATCACTCTCTACTCTAATATGATAATGTGTATAAAACACAGGATATAAAAGCAGCAGTTAGAATTTTTATTGACGTGTTTTGATTCAAACATAAATTATAATGGTATCAAAACACTACATAAAGAGTTGTAGTTCTAGTGCCCCCTCCCCCCACCCAATAGAATGAAATAAAATAAAATGAAAGAAAAGAAGTGCTGTAATGTTAATTTTTATTTTATAGATTAACAATGGTCGACTTAGTGAAGCTGAAGCCCGGAGATATTTTCAACAACTCATAGATGGTGTTCAATATTGTCACTACAATGGGGTCTACCATAGGGACTTGAAGGTTTTGCTTCTCTCATGAACAACTGCTGTTTTTGCTTCTATTGCTTATGAGTTTGTAACGTTTTCCATTCTCTGAACAGCCTGAGAACCTTCTATTAGACTCACATGGAAATATTAAAATTTCGGATTTTGGACTAAGTGCGTGGACTCCTCAGGTAGATTTTAATCTGTTTAATATATTAAAGTTCCATCACATGCAAGGTTACTTGGTCATTGAATGCAGGGTGTTAGCCTCTTTAGGACAACATGTGGAACTCCCAACTATGTGGCACCAGAGGTAGTAATACCTGTAGGTTTTTTGCTATATTTAACTGAGAATAATTGGGAGCCTCTTTATTAAATTATCACTCTTTTCAAAATATTTTGCAAGGTTCTGAGTCACAAGGGCTATGATGGTGCCGTGGCTGACATTTGGTCCTGTGGTGTCATCCTGTATGTTATGTTGGCGGGCTATCTCCCATTTGATGAGCTTGATCTGACCACATTATATAGTAAGGCATGAACTATCTATGGTTTGTATTCCTAATAATAGTTGCTTAGAAGTTTAAATTCCATTTACTTGTATCTATGACAAAAGCATTTAATTATGTTAATCATGCCATATTTGAGTAGAAATTGAAACTGGAAAATGGCTTCTGGTTTGTTAAGCATTCCATGGTCTTTATCTGATTTATGAAAAAGTTGATCTAAACCTGGGGGACATGTAATGTAACTTTTTGGAGAAGCTTTATACTTTCATGCAGCCATATTCAATTTGTTGAGAGAGAATTTATTGAGCATTTTGAGATGTAAAGTGTTAGATTTATAGATTTCATATCATGAGATAGGTTGTTCAATAAAAGGTGAACTTGACCGACTATTGGTAATTTTAAGTCTGATTTTACTGACTTTGCCTTCATCAAATGGGAGGGAGGAAAAAATTCCTTTGACCTGNNNATAATATTTTCCTTACCATCTAAAATTTTATAGATTTAATGATAATATTTACCTTTCCATCTAATATTTTACATAATTAAAATAGCTTATGCAATGTCAATCTAATGAGAAATCAAACCAATTATATTTTAATAATTTAATTTTAAGCATCATCATGATTCAAAAAATGACATTAATATCTATTTTGACTTTTTGACAATTATATAAATAGATAAGGTTATAGTATATTTTTATTTGGTCTAGATTTGACTCAATAGTTTGGCAAGCATAAAATTAAGTTCGAGCTTTGACTCAATAGTTTAGTAAGTTTAGCTTAAATAAATTGTGCTAATACTTCTAATAGAGCAATAGTCCTAGGCTTGAAATCCGTATGTGTAGTATAATACAAAATTTATAAACATGTGCTACTTTATACAATAGATTATTATTATCACATTCGGTATGTAATATGTTGGTATGTAGGACATAGAGTTTTTTACTAATTTCAGTAACTATTAACTGAACTATCATAAATTTAATTCAATCATTGAGTTTATTATAAACGAAGATACTAAATAAAACATCAAGTAATTTGTTTGATTTAATAATTTTAATCTTATGTCAAATGATTGATAGATTGTGAACAAACATTAGGAAACTTAAATTTGTTAAAACATTCACATTTCTTACAAAAACAAATAAACATGCTTTCCAGGAAAATTATGGAAATAGAAAAATGGAGAATAAAGAAAGTTATTTTACCAATTAAACAGGGACAATTTGATTGTTGGTACAGATGGAATTTTCGGGTCCTAAGATCCAATGTACAAGGAAAACAACTCAAATTGTAGAAACACTATGGATATTTTTACTAATAGGTGCAGGTTCAATGCTATTCTTAGAATATCCATCATTATTTGGCTTTCATCAACAATGCAAGCTTTTAGGTCAGTTGATTTCTTGGCATAGTATCACAACTAGTTTGTCCATGTATCCTGGAGTTCAGATCTTGGGAACTCCTTTTTTTGTAACAGGAATACCATTTTCAAAGTTATTTTTCTGCACATGGTGAAAGCTGCCCTATATTTTGCCCTTGCTTCAATCTTAGTGTGCTTCATGTGATGAGGCCTGCTAGAATATAAACTATTCTTAGGTCTTTGCCAAACCCCGTTCTCTTTAGGTAAGCTCGTTTCTTATCAATTATTGTGTTAGCATGACACCTATTCAGTGGAGAAGATGAACTTTGATTGTATTGAATGGTATGGCAAATATATGTCCTGCATTCCTACTTGAAAAATATTTGTGTTGGGGGTTTTGTTGTTGCTATGACATTATCAATCCACAGATTGATTTTGTTTTAATCCAGGAAAATTTTGTAACATATAATGCATTGGCATATTGTTGGCATATCCTTGATGATGTAATGGAGGATACTAAATATGGGATTGAAAATTGAATGCACTTAATTAACTCGACAATCAAGGGAGTGATTGGTAGTTAAGAGATTTGATTGATAGTAAATCAAGAGAATTATCTTTCATTTGAAGCAAGATTGTATAGTTGTACATCATTGTTCTCATTCCAAATTTATAGTTGATCTATTTCAAAATATATTGCTAGAGTCCAGCCATCTTGGTAATGGGATATATCCTATAGAGATTTTCTCCTTATGATTTTAGATTGATGTTAATGTAAAAGATATAATATAAAGTGTGATATCAATAATAGACATGAAATATTTTTACTTATTTACATGATATCGGAGCCTGGGGTTTGTTCCTAGTGCTGCTTTCTGCCTTCATTGCAGAGAAAAAAATCATCACATGAACTTGGGGTCATTTAACAATCCTATCGACTAAATGAAAAGAACTATTTGATTTCTTGCAAAGTTGTTCAAACAAAATTGAAAAGAAAGGGGAAGCTCAGTCACTTGACTGGGACTATACCAAGCACGAAAGATCCCAACTTTACAGCTTGAGAAGTGGAGGATTCTTTGTTCATGTCATGTTTTTGGGACTCGACGTAGCCAGAGATTAATGGAAACTTTTTTTTTTTTTTTTTTTACTACAGCCATTGACATATGGGAGACCATAAATTGTATGTGTTCAAAGGTCAAAGATTTTGCCTTGGTTTATCAAGTTAGAGCCAAGATCCACTTAACCTAATAAGGTATAATGTCAGTTACAGAATACTATTACACACTAAATGGATTATGGCTCAAACCTGACTACCAAACTAATAAGATGAGATGCAGTGAGGATGCATCAATAATGCTGAATTTTGTGGAGAAATAAATAATATAAGAGTCCATGGCTGGACTCAATATGGAGTTTGATCGTGTTTGAGTACAAGTACTTGAGAAAGAAGAGTTGCCTTCTTTGAATGCAGTGTTTTCCATCATTCAAGCTGAGGATAGAAGGAAAATGTTGATTCTTGATTCTCCTACTCTTAGGAGGGTTTGCTGTGATAGTAACCAAGAGATTGTCAAACTATCATGATGATCCAACCAAAATAAGTAGAGTAGATAACCCTACAAGCCATCGGCTAATAAAGATAATCTTCAGTGTAATCATTGCAAGAAGTTGAGACCCACTAAGGTAACATGTCAGAAACTAAGGGAAAACCACCAGTTGGCTGAAACAATATGAACAACAGCACACCTTACAGCATGGCCTGGCAAATGATGCCTTCTTAACCCCGACGAGTGCCTCGGAGATAACCAATAGTGAACCGAAGACAAGTGCACTAAACAAGGCAGAGAATGAAAAATACGAAGCCTCCTCACTTCAATGGAAGAACCAGTTAGTTCATGTTCTTTAAGCCACTCATGTAATCATTCTTTAGCTCTTGCTCTTACTGCCTTGAAAAGACTGTGCCACACAAACTTTGGATTGTAGATTCCTGCGCCACTAACTATCTGTCATACTCATCATACCGCTTTACTACATATTCCCTTGTCCTAGAAACCAAAAATCAGAGTGGCTGATGGTACCGTGGCCTCCATTGTAGGAAAGGGAATCAGTGCCCTCACACCCTATCTCCCTACATATTCCCTAATTTTCAGATATTTGTTATCCTTTCACAAATTGACTGAAGACCTCAATTGCAAAGTAATATTCTCATCTATTGATTGTGTTTTTCAATATGCAATTATGGGAAAGACGGTTGGACTTGCTAAGCAGAGGGAAGGACTCTATTTTCTGGATACATGTAGTGGCCGAGATAGAATTAGACCACACCTCTCTCATTTCTTTGAAACACCTCCACTCAACAGATCCTAGATTTAGCTTCACCACCTCGATTAGGACATCCATCTTTTTCAGTTTTAAAGACTATGGTCCCTAGTTTGTTCAAATATGTGCATGAGACATCCTTTCACAACTCCATCGGTCTCATTTTCTTTGAGTTCTTCAGTTTTGTTTATATTAATTCTTACGGATGTTTGGGGGTCTTCTAAAATTCTGAACATTATTGGAGTTTTTTGCTTAATCTCTTTTATTGATGATTGTACCCAGTTTACATGGTCATTCCTCATGAAAAATAAATTCAATGTTTGCACTATCTTTCCTAATTTTTTTAGCATAATTCAGGACTAATTTGGGGTCCAGGTTAAAGGCGCCAGATCTGATAATGGGAAGGAATACTCTAAGTAGTTGTTACCACCTTCTCTTCTAAAAAAGAAGGGATTACATGTTAATCATCATGCCCAAATACACCATAACAAAATAGAGTCGTTGAGTGAAAAACCTAACACTTCCCTTGAAACTTCTTGATCCTATTGTTTGAAAAACAAGTGCCTAAACCCTATTAGGGTGAAGCTGTACTAATAGCAACCCACCTTATAAAAAGATTACCGTCCAAAGGGTTAGAAAACAGAGCTCCACATCCAAACACCAAAAATTGTTTTGACACAAATGATGTTACCGTTACGGAAATAAAGCCTTTTTAGGGAAATCTTATCTTTAGGGAGAGAGTTCATTGAAAGATATGATTTATTAAGCCTTGAGATTGACGAGCCATTGGAATCCTCCGCCAAAAACTACCAGATTCTCCAGAAAAATGGCCTTCAAAATATGACTTTCTATATTTTCAGTAGGGTCCCGAACCTTCTCAGTATTCTCGCTCATTTCCTATGGTTACAAACAATGATAAAGTGGGGAAGGATACTTTTGCTCCAATACAAGTCTATTCAACAAGAAGAGTTGAGCCTACACTGTTGCAAGCCCAGGAGCCATATCTGATAATTGGTAATGCAAACAGCTTAAATCTATCTACACCACAAGACCCTCCCCTCACTGCATCCATGGGTCTCGATATATTTATGATCATTATGAAGGGCACAAAAGAGTGCACACAGGGGGAGGTACCAAAGGTTAGTAGGAAAGCTCATCTATTTGCCCTATACACATCCAAACATAGCTTATTCAGTAAGTGTGGTAAGTCATTTCATGCACTCTAAGAAAATTCCATTGGGAAACTATACTCAGGATCCTACAGAACTTGAAGTGTACTCTATAAAAGGGTGTTTGCTTCTAGGATAACAAAGAACTCATTTTGGATGCATGTACAGATGCAAATTGGGCAGGATCAGTACCAGATTGGAGGTCAACCATGGGGTATTGTATTCTCCTAAGAGGGAACCGCGTAACCTGGGGGAGCAAGAAACAAGCTATGGTGGTAGATTGAGGACTGAAGTAAAATTTTGAGCCATGGCACTCAACATTTGTGAACTTCTAATACTTGTGATTATTATGGAAGACTTAAGGCATTAGATGGGATGGAAACATGAAGTTGACATAGCCCATAAACCCATACAAAATGATTGAATCAAGCACATAGAAGTGGATAGACACTTTATCGAAGAGAAGCTAGATAATTTTGTCTAATCTGCACCCCCTATATCTGAACAAACTAGCATCTCAAGGATATCCTCACAAGGGAATACTGAATAGATTATTCCAACAAATCATGAGCAAGTTGGGCATGGACGACATTAGCATACCAACTTGAGGGAGTGCTGACATATTGTTGGCATATCCTTGATGATCTAATTGAGGATTTGGAAGATTGGATTGAAGATTTGAGTAGGCTTAATTGACTTAGCAATTAAAGGGGTGATTGATAATTAAGAGATTTGATTGATTAGAAAATCAAGGGAAATATCTTTCACTTAGAGAAAGATTGTATAGTTGTACATAATTGATCTCTTTTCCAATATGTATAGTTGTACATGATTGATCTATTTTTAAATATATTGCGCTATCTTGATAATAGAATATTCTCTAGAGAGATTTACTCCTTTTTATGATTCCATATTGACTCCTTTTTTATGATTATATATATATATATATTGTAAAGAATAGACATGAAGTAATAGACATGAAATATTCTTACTCCTGTATAATTATTGTCCTTTTGTCTGTGTTGGAGATTTTCTTCTGTCTAATTAGTATGTAACTGTGTTATGTCTCAAATACAATGCCTATTCGCTGTAATCTTGAGCCACATGGTTACTGTTCCTTTCTGCAGGTTGAACGAGCTGAGTTTTCATGCCCTTCTTGGTTCCCAGTTGGAGCAAAATCTCTGATTCACCAAATTCTGGACCCTAACCCTGAAACTGTAAGTACAAGCTGATAATATTGGCTGCACTGCAGCATTTAATCAGTTGGTTCATATGAGCATCGGTCTCTTATGAATAAGCAATGATTATTTTTTAGTGCCTATGATTTCTATGAGGAATAGACTCTGGAGATAAGCTTTTGGCCTTTTGCATGTGAAGACAGCGTGGATTTTCCTGCTACGATGTAGGTAGACAACTTGCATGTGAGGCCACTATGAGTGATTTGGTGTGAAGACAGAGTAAAATGGATGAAAAACTAGTTGTTGTCAGATACTTCTGTGCTTGCATCACATGAACATAAAGTCAATAAGGAAGTATGGCAAAGAATTGGTTGTTTAGATAATTAATGAAAAAATTATATACATAACTAGTGTTATATGTTCAGTGTCCTAATTTGCAGCAACCTACTCCATTCAACTTGAGCCAGAGAAGTTCATGAATATTTCTCCAGTTTGAACTGAGAACAAAAGTAACCAAGATGGAAAGAGATAGGTTTGAATTTAGCACAAATGATTCCTCTAAAACTATAGAAAATGAGAAAGTAGAAAATAGCATATACTCCGAAATCCGCATGGCCAAAAGGCCTATGACGAAATAGGAAAATGCAGACTCCACAATCCACATGTCCAAGAGGCGTAGACAAAGTGATATCTTTCACTTCCTTATTCAAGTCCTTTTTCATAACTAACAGATCTTTTGAGTTTCATTCTTGCCAACATATGGTTTTTATGTATGGAAGGAATATTAAATTGGTGATCTCGTTGTTGTTCATAGAAAAGAGAGAAGGGAGAGGAGGAGAGCTTGGGCATGTGCTGTGTTCATAACAGGGAAATATGTAACTTTAGATTATGAAACTGCGGATATTTTTAACTTTGCTCCAGATGGAGCATTTTAATCTCTCATGCCTATCTTGCAAAGGAAGGAATGAAATACTGTGCTACCAAATGCTCCCCAAAAAAAAAAAAAAAAATCTGCCTCTTGATTGTAAGATCTAACAAAAGGAGTACTAATAAGGTTCATATCTTTCTTCTCTTTGATGAAGCTCCAGTTTACTTCAATCTGTTCTGTTTGATCTGCCAGACATGTTGTGTGTGAGGCTGTTGGTTGCCTTACTTCTTAAAAAACCATTACTTTTTTGGGATCTCTCTGTGAGCCAGCACTACTATTAAATGGCATTAGAATCTGTAAAAACATTCTGATGATGCACAGTAGGTGTTCTTGCATGGTGGTGTGTCAAAGTATCAGGCTTAATATCTTGTTTAGGATATTTCTGTTCGGCCATAAATAGAAGTTATGGTGGTTCAAATTATTTGCACCTGTACTGAAAACTTAAGGTAGCACAGGATTGAAGCTTTGACATCATAACCCTATGAGTTAAATATGTCAGGATCAGGCAGTTTAGAGGGCATGTTTCTTTCATGTCATCTAATTTCCATGATATATTGGTTGCCGGTGCAAGCATTTTTCTGTTCCTATGAAAATAATCATTAAAATTGTGAAATTGTCAATTGCTATCCATATTATTTTTGTTTTATCTTGATTTTTACTTGATGGATTTTATGTTTTATGCTAGTGACATTCTTGTTTTCAATGTCAATAGGATTGTATATTGCTGAATATGTTCTCCCTCTCTCTCCCTCTCTCTCTGTGCAGCGTATTAGAATAGAAGAGATTAAGAATGATGAATGGTTTAAAAGAGGGTATACTCCTGCTAAACTTATTGAGTATGAAGATGTGAACCTGGATGATGTAAATGCAGTTTTTGATTCTCCTAAGGTGGGTAAGAAGTTAAATGCTTCAATAATTATTTCTTTCCTGTCCTCCATATTTCCTGTTTTCATTTACGAATTTCACATGATCATCCATAATATCTGCTTGAGTAAGATTTTGATTGCAGATTTACTGATTCAGGTTACTTAGAAAGCTGTCTATGCCATGCTCATGGCCTATTTTTGATAGTTGAGTCTTTTTGTTTTCATATCTTCAGTGGAACCCATTTTGTCACTTGTTTCATTATTCTGCACTTTGCATGAATTTTGTCTTCTAAAAAACTTTTGCCAATCTCATTTTGGAGTGAAGCTAAAATGCTGATTCATTATACACAAACCATTGTCCTGCAAGTTATTTAACTAGCCCTATTGCAAAATGAAATTCATGACGGAAAGGTCAAATCAGATTTCTGGGTTCACACAACCACATGACTCTACTTATAATAGTATTTTTGTACTATATGGAGTTTTCCTTGGAAAATTTATGTAGGTTAGTATCCTCTCTGTCTTACTAGACGCTGAATAAACCTAATTAATGCAAATCTTTATATTTCAAATATTATTAGCGACATGCTAATTTTGAATTTTATCTTGAATGATCAGCATGAGTTTCCGATGACTCAAAACTTCTTTTTTATGTCATAAATCGGGTGGTATATTGTGATGGTACCTTCTTAGCCTTTCAAAAACTACCTATTGATATGGAATGTCCTAACTGCTATGTGCTGCCTCAAAGGCATGAGTGTAGTTTGAATCCAAGATGCTGAACCTATATTAGAGCTAGGGCCAACCAATATTGTTTAGTATCAGTTTGTCTGTGGAAGATCAAGAGATGTAGCCTTTATATGTACATTAAAATGTTTAGAATTTTTGTTAATTTATAGATACTTTTGAAACAAGTTGACTTATTTTGTATAAACTTATGTACTCTCCTTATTATTCAATTTTGTAATAGAATTTGATTTTGATTATGTCATTCCCAGTGTGTGTTACTTAGGACTTAATCCTATATCAATTGGAATTATAGCGAAACTGCGTCTCCCACTTGATCCTATATCAATTGGTATTATATCCAAACTGAGTCTCCCACCTTGTTCCTGCTGCAACCATAGCTGATTGCCAGTCTTCTGCCAATGTTTATCTTGTTCCTGAATATCCAATCACATAAACCATGGTTACTGAGAACACTTCATCGACCCCTGCTGCAATCGTGAAAAACTTCCACCTTGGGAACCTAAACTGACACTGTTCACAGTCCAAATTTTTTGCCCTGAACTCACTTGAACCTGAGATACAAAGCATCAAAAGTTCCTCAACCCTAATCCTTCTAATGCCTAAAATCCAAAATCCTAATGAGCAAATCGAGCCTAGCTTACTGAAATGAACCCAAATCTATTAATAACTTGCCCAGCGAGTCCCTCATCAAGCCAATTTCACACAACACCAAAGTAGAGTTTCTAGAACACCAAGCCTTTATTACTCACCACAAAAAGTTGACAAGGTTTTCATAAGTTTAATTAGTGCCAGTGCTACTGATCATCACTTTCATCATCTTCATTAGGCAAAGAGTGCATAGTTGAATGGCTGTTGTCTTCTTCTCTAAATGTGAAGAAGAGAATGAGAAAAGGTCAAATAATTTGATTCGGCATTTTCACATACCAAACTAAACCAGCCCAATTAGATTAAGCTGAGCCCCTTTTTCCTTAAGCCCAATTTCTCTTCTTTCATCTCTTCTTTGCAGCCACCAGCTTACATCTGGAGCCCAGGCATCGTTATAATCTGCAACCCAAAACAAAACAGCCAAAGCTAGACAATATCAGATGTAGAATGTGATGCTTTGATCATTCTTGTTTGAAGACTCGATGCTATTGAATAAAAGTCTGATAAAGGTGATCAGATAGACAAAATCTTTAACGCAAAGGCCGAGATGAGTTCAAAGCTTGCAAATATTTATTGGATGGTGGATGATTTTCATGTGAAATTTAATTTGATTATGTCATGTTTAGACAGAGTAGTCAACAGCAACACTGCCTCAAGTTCTGCAACCCCAATGACAGTCCCCTCTTGTCTTTGGTTGTGAAGTAGACTAGGTTCAATCAGCTGGGGAAACTAATTTTGTTGGTAGGAATATAGGCACGCATGAAAGTGATCCAGTTGCGACATCTTTCAAAGGCTATGCTAGTGTTTAGGGGGGCTACTTGAATTATCTCCAAAGAGTTCTCAAATTGGACCTAGTAGCAGAGTGGGCACTTTTGAGGATTTAACAATCAAGAAGTTTATGCAGTGGTTATGGCACGAACTCTACTCCAAATTGTGTAACTTGGTCATGATGTGAATCCTACCCCAAGGAATTTCAGATATTAATGGCCAGATTTTTTTTTTTTTTTTGGGTGGAGAATGAAGCTCATAGCATTATACTGTACATTGGTGGATTGCAAGAAGATATTCAGCTGGAATTTGAAGGGCATCGATTTTGATTAATTGACCATTCTGCAACCTATGCCTGAAATGTTGAAAAGAATGTCTTTTGGGATAATTCCTTTTCAAGGAACACTTCACCTATTGAAGTTGCCCCTAGCAGTCAGAGATGCAAGTTCATGAAAGTGGAATTGTTTCAACTGTGGTAAGGACATATTCACGGGAATCATCTGGGGACATGTGGTTATGATTGAACTTGCTAGGAGGATGAGATAATTACTTTTGAGGATGAACTTGCACATTCATAATAGTGTAATGAAGGTGATGAACAAGAATGATGAAAAAGTGCTAATCTTCTTTTTTTTTTCTTTTTTTTTTTTCAATATCAAGCTTTTGGTTCATCCGTTCAAGTCGAGGTCAAACTTGTCAAGGGCGGGAGAGTGTGATGGGGGTTACCGAAGCGCCATGTGCCACCTCATATGCTTGCTCCGAGTTTAAGTCCGAGAGGCTTCAGCCCTTGTTGGTGCAACACCCTATTTAATAAGTTTTATTAGACGTTTAGTAGTTGAAAGGATAATTAAGAGAATTGGTAATTTTAATTTTTTTTGAAATTTCTATTATTTTAAGTTGCTAGGAAAAAGTAGATTTTTCTCTATAAATTCATGAAGTCCTCTTGTTATTCCGCATTGAATAGATGAAGATATCTGTTTGGGATTGTCCCATGGTGTTAAGACTTGACCCTGCATCACCTAGCCATGTTCTTTCTCATAATTCTATCTAGGTGTGCAGAACAAGAAGCTCCAGGCATGCCAATTCATTTTGGCTGAGACAGCACTGTCTAGTCATCGCCAAAATTATCTATTTGAAGTCTAGGACTTCTTTTACAATAGGATCTAATTTGTACTTATCCAAAAGGATGCTCAGGGATTTGTTGTGTTTTTTTTTTTAGTTTGTAACGGGCATGGCTCAACAGCTTGTTCAAGTTTCCATATCTTTGGAATGAGTTTTTTATTGAATTATTAAGAGAAATGAGATTGCAGTTGAAATAAGCAGATGGATTGAACAGAGGTGATAGAGAGAGATGAAGAGAAACGATTGTAGATCTTTTTTCTAGTGACCTGCTACAACCATATGTTATATTGATAGTGACATGAGTGCTGTTACACGAACACCCTTACCATACCAGCAATTCCCTCAAGATGTTGCATAGGTATCTCTCATGCTCATCTTGCATAAAATGCAATGAAAATATGACACTACTTTGTCCCTTCATGTTGACATATGCAAGCTGATCTTCAAATTTCAGAGAAGCAATACAAATTATACTCTTATCCATTTTTTTTGGCGGGAAAATTCTTCCCATGTCCCTGTGTTTGATTCCATAATATTAGACTGAATAATGAACTATATTAATAGTTGCTTTATTGTCGCAGAAAGCACTAAAGGCCTGGTAGCAGATTGTGCACATCTACTATTTTAACTAAAAAGATCACAGATTCCCTCTGCCATCATCCATCTAAATTCAGCTGCTGCATTTGAACTTAGATTTGTTGTGAATTCAGCTTGTTGCCATTTCTTGCTCTGCCATATAAGTAGGCTGTCTGAACTAAGCTGCAATTGTCAAGCCTTGAGGCGCCAATACCTTAACCTTGGATTATGATGCTGCAAATAATACTCCTAATCTATGCAACACATATGTCTTAGACTTTGATATAATCAAGAATATTAACAAAATACCCCTTAATTTGTATTTCTTTCAACATTTCAATGTGTCGTGCCCACAATGGTTGTTGAAAATTCAACAAAAACGAAAATCAAACAAGGAGTGAATAAGTACAAAAAATATATTGTCTATATCAATGAGGTTTTCCATCATCTGAAACCTGTGACAGACCGTGTTTCCTACTGAAAATCCAGCAAAAAAATGCCGCCAAACAAATTCAAAACCGGTAGAATATCCAGCACAATAACAAAAATCCATCTAAAATCAACTTCGACACATCCATAAACCACAACAAACCACACGGGATCCAAATACCACAATTAACATGTGGCACCGACGTTATAACTCCGAGTATGACGTCGGCTCAGACAAGATACCACTAGGCACATAGTTAAATCATATAAACTTGTGAAAGCAACTATATCCATCAAATACAGCACACAACATCATCATCAACGGTATGCATGACCATCAAAATGATACAATGTACTCTATAATAGGGTACAAAATAAAAAATCTAAGCCTTCAAGCTATCCTCCAAGATCTTCATGCCTAGCCGACTTCTAATTCTTTACCCCGCCCTATCGGGTATAAGTTCGTGTTCATTTGAAAACAAAGAAAGCAGTAAGGGTGAGCCAAAACTCAGTAAGTACAATATAAATAAAGATAAGGCACAATATAAACAAATGGGATAGGGAATGAGATAGGAACATGATATAGAATGCACAATATGAAACATGAGCAAATGCATTTCTGGAATATGAGTAATTTTTTATATTTTATCCTTCTTCTATTTTGGATATAAATTATACATAATTACTCATCTTTGCGGATCAGGGCCAGTAAACCTTACTAACTAAAGTGCGGGAGAATGAGAAAATGGTCATATTATCACATGATCTAAGGGCGTAAGCTCCTATTATCGACCCAGAGGCAGGCCATTTATATATCATGTCAGTAGACGGGCCATACACATATGCCCTCATATCTCTCGGGGCCCAGAGGCAGTCCTCGTCCTTCCACAGTAATATCCAAAGACTTGCCAAAAAGTATTATCTGCTATAATACGCGGTCAGGACAATCCTTGAGTCTCCACTGTCATACCAATAGCATGCCAAGGGGTATTACCTTCCGTAACATAAATCCGTGGTCCTAATTTCATGTTTTCTTATTCTTTTGAGGGAAGGTCCACCATGCTTCTTTCATCACAATTTCCTCCATCCAGGAGAACAATTCAATCATGTAACAAATTGTGGGTTTCCTTCTGAATGCTTGTACAATTTTTATATTTCTTTTGGATTTAAGTCTTCTCACGACTCAATTAGTATGCATGGACATCGTTATGCATAAGGAAGATTAGAAATTCTTACCACCAATAGACAATTATAACTTTAGAGGCATTCGGACCATATTTCCTTCACAAACAAAACACAAACATATTTTTTTGGAGTTTACAATTAAACACATGCAATTAAACATAGCTTACATAACAATTAAATAGGGTGGAATCACGCAAACTTAATAATTGTCTCGGATGAACAGTGTCAGGGCTGATTTAGAGCCTCCGGACGTGCCAAACGGGTCAATTCTTGAAAAATTGGACGTCCAACCGATGCATATACACAATTAGGACATGGGTAATACATAATTAAGGGCAATTTATGCATAGGGTTCGAATCGGAAAGGGTACGGGAACTGGGTGTGGGTCTAGCGTTTCGCCGAAGCAAAATCCATGCAAAACATGGGGGAAATGGACATCAAACCACAAATAATCTATGTAAGAGTCATGGGTTCCATGTTTTATATGATTTGGGTGGGTGTCGGAATGAAAATACCCGGAAGAAAACAAATAACAATCAAAAGAGAGGAAAAAGAGGATATGAGTACACTTGCCTCGATCCGATTTACTATTTTTCCAACTAGTTCGAGCTCGAAATCGGACCCGGAGAGCTTCGTTCCCCACTTCTCTCTTCCCTCTCCCTCTCTCTCCCTACCCATGGGAAAAGCCATAGAATGCTCGAAAGAAACCCTCTTGGGTTTTAATAATGCAGACTGGCGCTCGAGCGGGTAGACGGCGCGCTTCAGGCGCACTGGCCCTGGATCCAGCGGGCACTTGAGCGCCAGGCAGGCGCCAGCCTGCTGGATGCAACGTCCAGCAATCGATAGCCTTGTCCCGCCTCTGGCTTGTAGATTTCCGCGTATCATAAGCCTAATTTTGATTATATCAATTTAATACATTGCAGTTATCATAAATTAGAACCCAAATCCTATTTACGAATTAATATTTTGAGATTATAATGCTGGTTCCCAAATCCACCCATTCCGGGTCATCGGCCTCTCGATCCAAATTTATCCGCGTTCTTGGACCTCAATTTACTTATATTAATTTAATTACTCTTAATTACCATATCTTGAAAGTCAGTACATCACCAAACCTTTGGGGAAAAATTATTCCTGCTACTTCGTGAGAAAGAAACCATCGGAGTGGAGATAACATGATATGAACGAATTTGAGATTCAAACATGAGACAACGGAGTAAGGATCTAGGATCATATTCCAACACCATTGGCTAGCGTACATTTACCTTCCCATTGGCAATGACTAAATCATACAGTATATACCATCACATATATATAAATAGTTGGATGTGTCACAACTCAACTCAACATTAACCATCGATTTCCATATGATGGTTCATAGAATAAAAGTAACGATAACATAGCAATATATCAATGAATCAAATATTTATTTGAATGAATTAAGCCTCGTCCAATGTAAATGTACTCTAAGGATATATCATCATGTATGACATGATGATAAAAAAATCAAAGAAAACTAAGAAATATTCAAAGATGGGAAAAACATTCAACAAGCAAGCGAAATTTTTTGCCATTGTCTAATGTTTCCAACACTTCCATATGTAACTATTCTAAATTCCATTTTAATATACCTCAAAGTAATGTATACAGGCTGATTTAGGCCAAGGTTAATTCTTCGTCTCCCATGACCCACATAAATTCTTCTACAATTTTTTCCACGAACCACCTGAGTGATGTATTTCAACGGTTGCCAAAATTTATGGTATTTACTACAATTTTATAATACTACTCAACCTTATGATTAAAATGAATCCTTAATTTTTGTCTTGTTAACAACCTATCAACCCAATTAATTAAATCATCATTCTCCAATTAAATTTTATTTTCACTTGACCATTATTTGTATAACTTTTTCTAAACTTTTAATCGGAAAATTCATGTTTATCACTTTGGACATGATTTCTAAATAAAATTGGTTTGATCATAAACTTTACCATAAGCTTCAAATCATCAACTTAATCACCTAATTTGCTTCTATACCTTGACTTTGATTTAATCAGCACGTGAACTTTCATCTTTATAACAAATCTATCAAATGAGTATCCTTAAATTTGATATGCAATTTGGCCCTGGTGTCAAAATGTCCAAATAAATTTCAAACCATTTAACCACTTGAAATCCTTAAAAACCCACTTTCTTAAATTTAACATGCAACACTCTATCCACAAAGATTTTATCAAAATTCCATGCAATATCTTCTTCAACCATAATATTGAAATATTTGTATATTCATTATGCTCCATGATTCTTTTAATCAACGTAACATATTAGAATGTGCTTTCTTCACTCATTTTTCCAACAATGTCTCTATTTATCATCCAACAGCATCATGGATTACTTAATCCAACCATAGGAACTATTTGCCACTCTTAATTTTTTCCATGACAAACTTGAAATTATTTCCAACATATGTTTCATAAGTTAGACCATAAATACCACATGTATTTCTTATAACTCAAACATAATTTTTCTTAGTTCAACATACTAAATCATCTATAAAATTGCCATTATAACTAATTCAAAACATTATAAACTTACAAGAATTTGAAGACTAGAAAGGAAGATAATGAATTAGAAGATTTCTTTACTAGATTTCTTTAAGATGGCTTCTTCAAAAATTGAATCAAACTCGCTTTTTCTCGCCATTCCGGTTTGGTTGAGATGGATTATGGTGGAGTCAAAAGTGCCAAATGAGGCCTCTTTATACTGCTCCTGGAGGCCTTCTTCACTTGCCACATCACAAGAAACATGGAGGATTGGAAGCATGTACCTAGGATTCCTTGTTTGCATGCATTTTCCACATCCATTACCACCTCCACTAACTCCTACCTCGGTGACACCTAATACAAGGCTTTTTAGTGCTCCACCGACTCTTTGAGCACTAATTTCTTAACACCATAATTTTCACTAGGGCATGAAATCTTCCATTAATTTACCACTAAGTCTTGTACTCCATGGAGTTGACCCACCATGAAGAGAAATTGGGTCAAAAATCCGTAAGGCATTTGTTATTAGGATAAAGGATAATATTATAATTATACCTATATAATTTTATAAATATGGGTGTTTTGTGGCCATTGAGCACCAAGCATTTTTCTCTATTTCTCTCCCTTCTCTATACTTAACATAGTATTAGAGCTAGGTTTCCAAAAACTCTAGCCACACTGCCGCCACCATACTACCACTACTAAGAACAAAATCGCTTCTCAACACCGACCACTTCCGCATCGCTAAACACCCCAGTATCACCGAATACACTCACCTGCACATTGCATAAGCCCCAAACCATACAAAGCTACACTTGTTCTCTTCCTCATTTTCTTAGATCTACAATAAAGCATAAATGTAATTGGAAAACTAATAATGCCATGATGGTCGACTTGGAGAGCCGCACTGGGGCTTGGAAGCCGAACCCTCGCATCTCATGCACCACCACACGCGTTGCCACACACCGTTTCTCGCATGACACATATCATATCTCCCATGTTTCTCAAATTTACAACAAACCATGAGTTTAATCAAAAGCTTGCACCATGGTGGTTGCCTCGAGAAGTCGCACTAGAGACCGCAGCCCCCATCCTCACCACTTTACGTACCACCACCCATAGGTGCTAGTCCCACGTGCATCTTGAAGACCAACGCGTGATTTAAATGCACTATTGCAATTCTATTTCTCTTACTACTGAGTGACTTGTTTGCTTTTTATTTCTATGATGTTTTTCAAACCATTTTTTTACATATTTATTATATGTTCAAGCCCTAAGTATGGGCTAATTCAACAATGTAAGTAAAAAGTTGCTTCATATTTGTTAGGTATTAACTGTTGTCCCATGATCGTTGAGAATACAGGAGATCGCATATATATTGTTCATTTTGTGTTATGGGTGTCCTCTTACGGATGCCTTCTTCTCCCAACTGTTCTAGGTCTCCTATTGATACCATAACTAGTTACATGGGAACATCTATTATTCCTCCTAATTTTTGGACACTCTAATTATTACCACAACCAAACTAAATGGTGAGAACTGTTCACATTTGGCAATTGCTATATAGATTTAGTTTATTGGTCAAGGTTTAGTAGATCACCTCTTTGCTGCACTTGTTGATGGCCTGTCTCCTACTGATAGTAAGTTGTGGAAGTGTGTTGATGCCTAATTGTTGAGTTTGTTGTGGCAGTCTGTTGATAATGAGTTGCGGGATATATATTCCAAGTTTATCGATCGTGTCATTTTGTTTGGTCCATCGCTCGAAATATGCACACCAGTGATGTCAATTATATTTATGATATGGTTAATGATTTGAGTTGGCTACGATTGGAAAATCGTAGCTTGATGGGATTGTTTGGACAGGTTAGGCAATTGACGGTTGAATTAAATAAGATCTTTTTTATTAAGCACGGACATTTGCACCTTGCAAACATATTGTAAGTAGCTATTTATCATTCATATGCTCCAAACTCTTCCTTTCAAGTACGAGCCCATCTATGTCCAAATTTTGTGCGGTACCACACTTATCCTTATCAAGGAATTATCTCGTATTATGTGTACTAGTCCTTATTCTAATGCAACACAATCTCCCATCATGGTTTAACTCTCGTGACACATTCTATTAGTTGCGATGAGATTAGCTCTCAGGTAGGACATGATAGAGGCCGTGGTGGTGGAGGACTATTTAGCAATAATGAAAATGGTAACACAAAGTGCAATAAAGTACAGAAATCAGCAACTTACAATTGTCTCAGCAAATTTTAATTAAACAAGCATACATGCAGAACCAATTGTATTGAAATTCAAAACATGCAAGCATATATTTGATGGTCTAGAGCATACTATAACAAAAGATACGAAATTCATTATATATAAAGTTATTAAACCATAAATTTAACACATGCATGCAAAGTTATTTCAGAAATCAGCTAAGTGATATTATGTATATAAGTTAAGACCTAAATTTCATGCATTTTTGCTACAAAATGTAGAGAATTTCACATGCATGCTATTCATAAATGTTATATCTTCAAAATTATATCATGTATGAGTATTTAAAATAACAAATACTCAGAGAATTGAGAAAGAACAACAATAATAAAAGAAAGGCTTAGAATGCACTTGCTTGACTCCAAATTACCAAAATTTTATCTTGGATTCACTTGAATAAAACTTCCTTGGCTTCCTCTCTCTCCTCTCTCTTCTCGTCTCCTCTATCCTCTTTCAAATTCTGCTACAAAATGACAAAAAATTAGCCGGATGCTATATTTATACTAAAGTGACGTTCGAGCGCTGATCGGGCTCATATCAGGTGCCACGGCTAAATATTGCGGTGTACAAACGATGTCTCAAGTGCACCTTGAGCCCTGACAATCTGCCACAGCACGCTCGAGTGGCCCTCGAGTGTGAGCATTTTGCCAGCGCACGCTCAAACACCGATCAAGCTTCCCTCAAGTGTAAGGGTCAAGTTTTAAATTTCATAAATATATGCTGACTATGTTAAAAAAAAAGAAAAATAGAGACCAGAGGCTTATACTGGAACACAGTAGTGGCATGAAAAATTTTTTGGTGGACCTGTTAACAACCGAATCAACTTTGGCTAATCTGAAGACAGCCCGGTTGCGGAAA
Source organism: Nepenthes mirabilis (assembly GCA_025585075.1). NCBI lineage: Eukaryota > Viridiplantae > Streptophyta > Magnoliopsida > Caryophyllales > Nepenthaceae > Nepenthes > Nepenthes mirabilis. Next base: position 36,892 of record JAODPA010007772.1, on the reverse strand, counting down.
AATCAACCGAATAGCAATCAAATTAATTTTAGGGTAACTATAAGCTAGCTGGTTTCTGAATTCTCAACCGATTAACAATCGAATCACCGTCGGTTAACTACGGAGCAGCTGGGACAACTGCTGAATTCAGCTTCACAGGAGGGACAGCAGCATAATTAAAATTTTAGCACCAATTTATGTGATGCAAGTGGTGGACAACAAAGAGACAAACCGGGCAGCAGCTTATATAGTTATATGTGTATATAATTCAGCAAAGGGGCAGCTACTTCGGCCGCTAAAAATAGCACGCCAGCCTCCTCAGTAGCATGGCAGCAGCAGCCAACTCAGGCTCAATGGCAGGCAGCTTACAAGCTGCTGAAGTAAGCAGCAGCAGCAGCAAAATTCAGCACGGCAGTGGACAGCAGCAGCAGCCGAAATTACCATGGGAAGAGTGGTGAAACAGGCAGCACAACATCAGCCATTCAGAACCACTGAAATATCAACACAAGGCAAGGAGCCAAATTAGGAGATGAATCAGCCTAATCCTGGGACACTAACTTAAATTCAAAAGCTTGATAACGGATTTGCTGGCAACAGCTATGGTGACTCTGAAAAATTCCTAAATTCTATGTAAGGACATGTGACGGAGGGGTAAAGCAAAGGAAAAGGAAGAGAAAAAGGAGAGGAAAGGGCTGAGAGACAAAAGGTGAGAGGAAGGAGGAAATCCACCAGACCGGTTGCTCACTTGGCAAGTGTACCTTAAACTTTCCTCCATTTGGGAATTTTTTTTCTGATTCCTTGGAAGTATTGATTGGTCCAATACTTCAATTTCCTAATTTACTATCTTATTACTGTCATAATGTCATTTTATATCAAGAAGAAAATCGAATTTAAGTGAAGAAGGGGCTGCTGGATTACCATGTGCTGATTTTGATTTTTAGCACTTGATGGACTAGCTGCTGAAATCGTTGAACCGGCCTTTAAATTGGCTGAACCGGCAGCCAAACCGACCAAGAATCATGTACTAATGTTAAACTATCAACCTGTAGACCGGCTGCCAAAGTAACCCTGCACCGGTCCTTAAACCGGGTCTTCAAACCAAAAACAGAATCAGCAAATTCATCCTTGCTGATGTTGAATTTGCAGCCTAAAAATAGGCTGAACCGGACCCCAAATTGGCTTAACTGGCAGCCAAATTAACTTAAGTTTGTTAAGATGATGTTGAAATATCAACCTGTAAAATTAGGCCTGAACTGAACCTCAAATCAGTAACAGGACCGGCCCCAGTATCCTTGCTAATGCTGAATCTGGCAGCCTAGGAAAATGGATTGAATTGGCCTTAAACCGGTTGAACCAACAGCTAACCCGGCCAAGTTATTAAGTATTAAGGTTAAACTGTCAACCGATAAAACGGTTCCCAAAAATACCTTGAACCAGATACTGAACTAGGCTCCTAAACAGCACCTAACCTTGCTAACAGCATCCATGCTGGTGTTAAATTTGTAGCTAATGGACGGGGCTGGAACTGGTCCCTAAACCAGCTGAACCGATAGCCATATTAGCCTAAGTATATTGTGGTGATGTGAAAGTGTGAACTCGTAAAATTGGACCCGAATCAACCATTGAACGGGACCCCAAATCGGCACCAAAACAGGCCCAGCATCCTTACTGATGCTGAATCTAGCAGTCTAGAAAAATGGACTAAACCGGCCTTGAACAGGTTGAATCAGCAGCTGACCTGGCCAAGGCGTCAAGTATTAAGGCTGAACTGTCAACGTGTGAACAGATTGCTAAAAATATTTTGAGCTGACCACCGAACCGGACCCTTGAACTAGTAACAAGATCAGCCCAAGCATCTTTGCTGATGTTGAAAATTACAGCCTATGAAAATGAGGTGAACCGGCCCTTAAATCGGCAAAATTAGCTTAAGTATGTTAAGATAATGTTAAAGTAATAACCTGTAAAATTATGCCTGAATTAGCCATTGAACCGGCTCTGAATTGACCACCAAATCAGCTGAAACATCTTATTAATGTTAAATTTTGGGTTGCGTGAATCGGCCACCAAACTGGCCCTAAATCGATCGTCAAACCAAATGAAATATCCTTGCTAATGCAAGATTTTAGCTTGCAAAAAAATCACCATGAACCAGCTCGCTAAACCGGGTAAAATATTAGCCTGAATCGGCCCTCTTCTAAACCGGTTGAAGTATCAATTGTTGATGTTAAGTTTTAGACTATAAAATTAGTTTGGACCGACCCCTAAACCTGCCAAAGCAATAATAATTTTAAACTATAAAAACAGTCCGAACTGGTCACCAAATCGAACCCCGAATTAGTAGCTGAACCGGTTAAATACACATTATACGGATGTTGAATTTTCAGCATATGTGTAAGTTGTGTTGAGACTATAATGTATTTGAATTTTCAACATATGAATATATTACAAGACTTTGACATTTTATTGCATTTGTGATGTTTGAATATTAAGTTTCAACCCTATTTATGAAAGTAAATGGAAACTCTACACAATATTAAAAAATGTGATTATTTTCTTCCAAAAAGGAGAAAATTCAGAAGAAGATTATTTTCTTCCAGAGTGAAGAAAATTCAGAATAAATATCAGAACAAATGTAGAGTTTTCATAAGAAACTTTGAAAGAAAGTAAGAAATTGGACCAAGGATTGATCAACAGATAGCATATGCTGGCATGTCTTAGTATATTATAGTGAAAGATCGTTGTCTGTTAAGTATCGCTATATGATTTTGACATCGTTTATCGGGATTATAGGTAGTACCACCCATTTCGGGGTGAAAAAGGAGGTTAGGCGTTAGATTGTTTAGACTGAACACAATCCACCACCTCAGGGTATAAGATGAGGGTAGGCCTTTGATTGTGTGGATTGAATACAATCTAGGTTTTCATCAACCGCTGTTTTAGCTGGTAAAGCCTACTGGCCTTGGTTCCTAAAGAAAAATAAAAAAAGAAAGTTTTCTGCATGGTTTGAAAGGAAAAATAAGAAGAAATCAAAATAAGAAATTAGAAAGAAATTGACATAAGGATTCTATCATGTTCCATGATAATCCCTACTATTTATGCTTTAAATGAAATAAATGCATGATCTTTGCTATATATTATATCTTACTGAGTATTTGGTTTACTCCCTTATTGTTTTACTAACCCTTTAGATGACCTGCATGAGTTCTTGCCTGATGAACAAAAGTGAAAAATGATGTAATATATGTTTCTGAGGACATTATTTTGATAGCATATATTGTAGTTAGTTTTGTTTTATAGCTGACTTTGAATGTAAACATTTTTTAAAAAAAAAGATACAATGTAAAGTATTTGGATAAATTTTGTAAGTTGTACATATATATATGATGACCTTATTTCAGTTGACAATTATAGTGTACTGCTTCTACGAAATTATACATAATTGATTTTAGTAGGCATCTCTCCTTAATACGAAGCTAACATCATATCGTGGTGGAATTGATGTCAAAGTCATCCATAAAATGGCGATATTGTGTATGTCAAGAGAATTATACATATTCAAATAGAAGTCAAGTAGATACAGAAAAGGTTCACATCCTCTCATGATATTAATGAATAAAATATATATACGATTTGAATAAGGTTAATGACGGGTTAAAACGTGAGACGTCACATCAAGCTTGAATATTCTACCTTCTCCACATATAGGCGTGCGTTGGGCGCCGGTCAGGCACCCATCAATTTGATGTGACCCGGTCCAAATTTAACTTTTGACCCAATCATCTTCATCATTTGATCTCAATTTTAATTATATTAACTCAATTAATTAAGATTATGATAAAATTTAAATTCGAGCCTTACAAAAATATTAGAGAATTGATCGACAACACAACTAACTTGTTTACTACTTGGAGTTGTATGCAAAACTGCTTGTTGTGTTAGTTATGTTTCAAAAGAAATTTATTTATCAGGAAATAATAACTAAAAAATATTAAGAAAATTGTCAAACAAAATAAAAATCATATTTAAAATTGAAAACAAAAGAAAGAAAATAGATTCCCCCCCCCCCCCAAAATGGTCATACCCCTCTCCCTTTCCTTTTCCCAGCGCCACCTCTACCCTTGCTATCACCCTTCCCTCTCTTAATGTCAATCAACAATCCTCTCTGGTCTCTGACAGCACCACTGCCCCACTCTGCCTCTCTTCCCTCTCTTTCCCCCTTACTCATATCTCTCCCCTCTTTATCTCAATGGTGAATGGCGGAGCAAGATATGGCCATGCCATCAATTACCAGGTTTCGCTGTCCATCTGTGAGCAATGCCAATCTGCCATTGAGCATGGACAATTTGTCAGCAGCTTCTATCTTCCTCCCTATTCCTTGTAAACTGATTCCTTTCTCTCCCTCACAAACCACTCTAATTGGTGTAGCCCAGCTGTCCTACAACTGGACAATGTTTTCTGTTGAAAGACCAGCGGGAAGCTATCTGTGTGCAGGCATGTGTGATAAAAAGATAAGAGGGGAATTAGTGGAGAAAGTGGGACAGAAACACGGGATGCTGTTTGATGAGAAAGGGGACTACCAAAGGTGGGGTATGGAAGTGGCGAATGTGGCTGAATGCAGCAGGAGGCAGAGGGCACGTCATGCGGTGTATCTTGTTTTATTCTCTCCCAAACTCCACAACACAGAAGCCTTGTGCACTTTTGAAGTTTGTTTTTGTAATTTGTTACAATTTCTTACACAATTGTTAACGTGAAAATGTTTTTGGGCATTTTTTTTTTCTCTGCAAGCTCATGCTCTCTCTTGACTGCTTTTAAAATTTTGATGTTTAATTGACATGCTGAATGTGAAATACCTCTGATGTCATAGAGAAGGAGAGAGAAGTAAGATGAAAGATAAATAGTTGAACAACTGCCACTGGTCTTGTGCGTAATTTTGATATCTTGAAGACTTTAGTCTCCTGCTTGATGCGTCACATCTTTGATTCAATTTTCAACCCAGCTTTTTTTATAATTTCACTAATTGATTAACCAGAACCTAGGTGTGCAGTTGTCTTTTGATGGATGACCCACCTTTGCTACCTTCTAGTGCCATACCTTCTAGTTGTCAACAATGAGATAGTCAGCTTGGGTTCTCTTCTAAAAGGATTTGATATGTTCAATGAGAAATTTGTTTGCTTTTACGTGATTGGATTTCCCATTCAATAATGCTATGCAAATTTACTGCACAATCTGCAGGATTATCCACAGAATGTGAACGAGAATGCAGGTCCACTTATTCTGAATGCATTCGACCTTATTATACTCTCACAAGGATTAAACCTTTCAACTTTGTTTGATCGAGGGCAGGTATTCATCTTGCTCTCTTTTTCTTTTAATACATGTTATTTGATGACTTATATTTTATTTATTTCTTCAATTAGAAGAACTCATTATTTCATGTGGCACTCGTGAAAAATGTTCCCTTGTATGATTAACATTGTCAGCTCTTTTTCTGCCTTTTTTTATTAACCCTTTTTTGTTGCGTGGTAAAACAGATAATCTCCAGTTCTGCTATCGGGACAGATTTTTCAACCCTTCATTTTACCTATCACTCAACTGTCTTTTTTCCCAATTACATTCTTTAAGTAAAAGATTGCATATTTCTTGTTAGTTCAGAATGTTTGACTTCCTCATCAACTCATTTGTTTCTTCAATTTGGAAATTTCATTGAAATTACTCATTATTTCATTGGCATACATGAAATGTTCCCTGTTTGATTGCCATTATCAGCTCTTTTTCTGCTTTTCTAGTAACACTTTTTGTTTGCTTGGTACTGTATTATCCCCAGTTGTGCTATCAAAACATAATTTTGACTCTTCATTTTACCTATCACTTGGAGTCTTTATTTTCTTCAATCACATTCTCAAAGTAAAAGATTGCATGTTTCTCATTAGTTAAGAATATTCTAGGATCCATTTTGTTACAGGAATGCAAGGAATGGGAATGACATAATTTAAAAGAAAAAAGCAGAGAAATGCAAATACAAGGTTTGAATGGATAGGGAGTGGTAGTTTATGACACCTTCATTTTTATACCCCCCCCCCCTACTCATCACATATGAAAATGAGGGAATATATGAGGTTTGATTCCCCAGTTTCATCATTGGGTACTATAACTTGCTCTCAAGTGGATATCAAAATTTTCCAGAGATATTCAGTCTCATTCTCATTCTTTGCATTCACTATAACCAAATGGGCCCTTAGTTCTATTATTTAATAAAATAAATATTCTTTCACTTTCAGGATTCGGTGAAGCATCAGACACGTTTTGTTTCTCAAAAACCAGCTAAGGTCATCCTGTCAAGCATGGAGGTTGTTGCTCAATCAATGGGTTTCAAGACACATATCCGGAACTATAAGGTTTAGCAGTCAAAGTTAACATACTATTCCATCTTCAGCTCTTGCCTGTCATCTGTTAATCCAGATTGTTTCACCCATATGATTATCCTTCACTGGCCTAGTACAACAGCATTTATATTCTGTCACTGTTTGGTCTAACAAAATTAATATCCTAGATAACTATTTCTGTATTTCCCCTTGTTTTCTATTGTTTGATAAAGGGAAATTCTTGGAGAAACGATTTTGTTCTAGTTGAGATAAAATTGGCATCCTTTCACTGATAATTAATGTTTATGTACCACCACAACTTCCAAAGCCACCACCTCTACGACTCAACATGGTTACCTAATCTTTCTTCATGTCCACGACTTCAAGCCACCCATATTACCCACATCTACCACTAGAACTGTTATCATCATTATAAAATGTATATTTTTTTTTTCAAGCAGAAATGATTCTGTGGCAACAAAAGTAAATTTGGAGAAAAACACTATTTTCCATGCAAATATTTTCCACTGGATGCAATTTCAGCTGGAAAAGGATTTTTCAAAAAAGAATTCTTACTGTGCTTTCCATTTCATTATCTTTTTCCTTGCCCAGTGGCCATCTTTTCTGTGTCTTTTGCATCTTCCAAACTTTGTGGTGATTAAAAATCTAGTTGAAACTAGAAAACACTTGTTTATATTTTAAAATGGAATCTTTGTCGTTTGCAGATGAGGGTGGAGGGTGTTGCAGCAAATAAAACTGGACATTTCTCTGTAATTCTGGAAGTAAGTTCTTTGATGAATTTTTCATACTTGATTTCGATTAGAATTTCCTTTTCCTCAAATTTTCCGAAGTTGAACAAACTGCTAGGTTTGGCAATTTTGATCCACGTCATCTGCTAGGTCTTTGAAGTTGCTCCCTCATTTTTCATGGTCGACATCCAAAAAGCAGCTGGTGATGTTAATGAGTATCTCAAGGTCAGTTACCTAAAACTAGATCCGATGATATGTTAGGTTTCTCCGGGTCAACACGGTATCCATTTAGGATTTTTCTGCTCAAGCCAGCCTGGCCTAGCCTAATTCCAGTCAGGCTGGAATTTATTCTCTACACACTGGGACATGCCTGCACATACACGCATGCAAACACGCTCGTATATTTGATTTGGTTGTTGGATTTGCATTAAGTTTACATACAAATCTAATCATCAAAACCCTAGTTCTTGCAGAAGCTCAACTTTATCTTATCAGTTCCTGATGATATTTGTTTGGATTCTTCCTAATCAAAATATTTAATCAAGCCTGACCCTGATATTATTAGTCAATCACATTTCTGGTCAGTCTTGATTGGGCCAACAAAAACAACCCAGTCCCCAAATTTCATTGGATGGGCTACATGGGCCGGGCAGGTTCCCGTGCCAGTCTGGTCTCGCTACAAGACATTGTCATTTGCTGGACCTGGCTATATTTGTCTCAAAATTTTTTTCGGTTGTTCAAAGATATAATAATGAACAATTACCAAATAATTCCTTGTTATTCATAGATGTAAGGGATATGATTTTTATTTTCATAGATATGAGCCTTTTTGTTTTGGCACATGCTGGTATAATTAGCGTGATGGTTCAACAGCGTACTTACTGAATACTCATTTTGTCGTGCAGTTCTACAAGAACTTTTGTGGAAATCTTGAAGATATCATATGGAAGCCCCCTAATGAATTGGGAAAATCAAGGATTACCATATCCAAAAGTAAAAGGCGCTGATTTCTTTTCCTGTTAGGCAGTGTCTCTTCCTACTGGAGCCTGGTTGTACTGTAGTTTCAGGATCTACTGGTTACCTGGCTCATAGCGCAGTGCAAGGCCTTCCCCTTCAGTCAGTCACATCTTGCAGTAAAGGTTGGAGGAGGGAGTAGAAAAAAATGGAAACCCCATGCTAAAGTTTGTAAGGTAGTTGAGTAAATGTGCATTTATAATCTGGTGTTCTTTTGTGAATGTATTGAGCAGCTTGATAAAGTAGTAGTATTTGGCACACATAGTATTGGTGATGCGTGACTTCTAAATCTATTTAGCTGCCGCACCATTGGAATAATATGTAAAGGGAATGATGAACAGTCATTTGCATTCCAGCCACTGCTTTGTACTGACTTTAGCTCGGAGATGTTTTCCCCGGAGATAGAGGTGCTTAAAGGACTGAGCCACTGCTCTATGGAATGGCCCGGCCCATGCGTGTTGGCCTGTGGCACAGGATGACAACAGTTGCCGGTTGCAAATTGTAAGGGGCTACTCTATTTTTTAAAATTTATCAATGTATTTTTTATATATATATATATATACCTCCAACGTGCCTCCAAATTTCATATCTCAATTATCACTCTCTCATTCTCTTCACTGTTAGTTTGTGCTAGTAGTTTTTGCCATTGTATTCTAATTTCTCATGTGCTCTTATTTATTTGTCCTCTAATTTCTGTCATAATTTCACTTATTAATTTTTTGTAGTACAGCTTTTTCCCCATCTACTTTGTTAACTCTTTAGAATGATAGTTTAGCATGGCCCATAACCATTTGCATTTTCCTGGAGGATAAAAATGCCAGAGTTACCCAAAATCCACAAGCAGTTAAAACCGTAGCTATTGGTGGCGTGGGTTCTAGTTTACCTGAATCATAAGAACCTCTGAAGTTGGCGGTTCAGTACCAAGCCCATGCCAAAGAAAATCACGAGAACCACAATCTAGTAGTTCCGTACCAAGTCCTTGTCGAAGAAAATGTCAATGTAGAGTTTGGGATTTGTTTGATGTGTTATGCTATGATCCCGATTCGAAGCATAACAATAATCACAGTACATGGCCCATCGTCTGGGTGGCAATGCTGTGTAAATTTTCTGACGCATTCAAAATAATGTTTGTCCGTTGTAGTATGCGGCTCAGACCTTCTGTTAGGTCCTTTGTGCTTTTTCATAATCATCAAAACGTCAGTAATTAGTAGGCATGCAAATCAACTTAAGCGTACGGCCTGCCAGACACCAAATGTCTTGCCAGACAGGTCCTACGTGCTAACTACAGAATATTTTAATTAATATATGTTATTGATTTACATGCCCAGAGGTGAAAAATTAAACAAATTCTTTAGGAACTCCTCACGTCCAACCATAAAGATCCCAGCTAAATCGAAAATTTGTTCCTTAACCCACATATTGGCCCATACACCACCGTGGAAAATTTGTGGGTGGAGTAATTATATGCTTTGCCGTGCGGATAAGAAAAAACATTTCTTTTCTAACCCATGATATTTAGATATACGATATTTACTTATAAATTTTTTTAAAAAAAAAAAACTTTATACAAATAAATAAATTTTTAAAATTGCAAAATACTTGAATATTATTGTAGAGCTTTCACAAAATCTTTACATAGAAATGGACACAAAAGACAATATAATCAATAATTTTAGAAATTTTTTCAACAATTACTTACGGCACAATCCTTCAAAATTCTCATAATGTGAATAATTTTGCCATGGCTTCATCCCAAAATCAAGGAAACATTAAAAAGTTTACATGTATGAGGCTTTTAGAACATGAATGAAGAATGACTTTAAAAAAATTACTAGCAAAGTGAAAAAAAAAAAAGTTTAAAATATACTCGCTTTGAGATTAATTACTAAGATTTAAACAAATTCTTTTTCAATTTTACCTTCCTCCTTCCTTCTCTTGCTTTCTCTTCTTTTCTCTTGTCTTTATTCTCTCCGATTGTCGGGAGAAAATGAGCAGAAAATCATCAAATAGCATAGAGATATCGTAAGAGGCCGCTTAAGCAACCGGATAGTGCTCCACCCTCCGTTTTCCGCTACCAAGGAAAGAGAGCCTGTGAATTTAAGCACCCGATCTATAGTTAACTTGCAGTATGAATCTACCAGTGCATGAGGGTCTAAGTGCACAACCCACGGTTCATTTGCAAGTCGAACTAATAAAGTATTTCAGGCAAATTTAACTTAATTTCTTTGGATCAACTAAAATTCGTACTCAAGTGTAAAATTTCCTCTCCTAATATAAATTTTTTACCCTTCAAAACTTAAGTTCCTTAATTGAGGAAAAAATACAGTTACTTCTGTCAAGATTTGCTTTCACATTTCTACGTGACTTTTTCAAATGAATTATTCCTCCTCAATACATTAACTAAATAAATGAACTTGGTACAAAACACTCAATCACATTACCCCAAAATTTGGACCGATTCATCTATATACAACAAATCTTTGTTGATCCTCAAATGTTCATGCTTGATATTATAGGAGTGGTTATATACATACTTTTGAAGCATCAAAACATGAATATATCATAAAAATTTTATAAATTAGGAGATAAGATTAACCTATAAGTTATATCGCCAATTCACTATGAAACCTTAAATGGTCCAATAACTTTTTATAACATATTGACACACAAGCACCAATCATGCATAGATCAAGCATGAAGAATAATTTTAGTCTATGCATAAGTGCATTAGGCGCTATTGTTTTAAAATAAATATGCATAAACGTTCTTTATGCACATATCGGGCGTCTCAATTCCATATCAAACACATTCATTCAGGACTCTTGCACCTAACAGACGCCTATTATAGTCTTTTTTACTACGATTTAATACTTAATTTTTAACCAAAATTCACAATCAATCTTAATAATTCACCAAATTATGTTAATTCAACGACATTGTATAAATTTTCTTATTTAAATCAAACATTAGTTATGCCTAAGTATTTAGGTAAGCCAATGCCAGCCAATATATTATACCTTAAGTGCATGATTGGGGTTCATAGGATCAAGTTGTCAATAGATTTGATATTCTAACATGAATGATTTTGATATCAGTTAGGTAAGGATTTGTTGGCATACTATTATACTAGTATGAATTATTTTTATAAGAGGGTATATTTTCTTTTTATTTCGGAGCGTTAGCACTTTTATTTCCAATGATGTAAGCATAAAGAATCGGCAAACTTAATTTCAGCAATGTAAACGTGCCATTTAAAGCGAAACAAGTGTCAAGCCTTTCTTATTGATATCACCGCCATCGGGAACCACAATGGTCCCACTACAGATATTTCAATGAATTAAGAATTTTATTATCTATTTTCAAAGGATTTATCCAAATTTCAACCGGCCAGAGTATAACATCCCACGTTCTCATATTCGTCATTTTTTATTATCATAATTATTTAATGTGATACATATATATAATCATACATAGGATCTATACAATTGTCAAGCCACCAATGGCTCCAACATGGTTCTTTAAAATTACGACGTCGGATCTTATTAAAAAAAGATGCTTACGAAAAATTAAAATTCAATAAATTTCACAAAACTTGTAGTAGTATACATAATATCTATAGTATTCTACAGAAGTAATACTAAACTAATATCACCAAAATAGGATACATTATTTCATACCTCCAAAGTTTTACATAATTTCAATACACCAAAATCAAAACAGACATTCTACGCATCAAAATCCATCATACATGGGATCCATACAGTTGCCACACCACCAGTGGCTCCAACACTGTTCTTTAGAATTACAATGTCAGATCTTGTTAAAAAAAGATGCCCACTAAAAATCAAAATTTTATAAACTTCACAAAACCTATGGAAGTATACATAATAGTTATAATATTCTACGAAAGCAATACTAAACAAATATTACCAAAATAGGAAATGTCATTTCAGACTTTTAAAGTTTTACATAATTTCAGTACACCAAAATCGGAACAGACGAATGCATCAAGATTCATCATCCTAAGTATAAGAAACTCCCATCTTTATTCCTACTCATCTACCATCAGCTCATACGACTTATCTGAAGGTTAGTAAAAATAGTAAAAAAATAAGCTAAATACTCAGTAAAGTACAACATATAACAATGATCATGCACATTATACTTAAAACATATCATTGAATAGAACAGGAGTCATCATACAAATATAAGCATAAAGCATGGGCAGAAAATATTCTCATGATGCATTTAACCTTTTTATCTTGTTCCTTATTATCTTAGTCGTCAAACACATTAAAAAGTTATTTATCTTTAGGGATCTTGACTAGTAGGCATTATAAGGTAATGGAGTGGACAATTGACAAAAAAGATTGTGTATGTTCTCACATAATTTAAAGCTATGATATCCTATTCAATATCCGGACATGGGCGGTACTGTCTATAACTCAGTAGACGAGGCCATAATCCGCTTTTATATCTCCTGCGGTTATAATGGGACAGTCCTCGATTTACCACTATAATATTTTAAGACATACCAAAGAATATTACCCTCTGAATAATTTTTTAATCTAATTTCTTAATTCTTTTTAAAATTTTTGTGAAAACTTTACACTTTTTTTTAGTTTATCTTAATTTTTTCAATTCACGGAGAAAATGATCATAATTCATAACATATTCTAGAATTTTCAATTATTGAATTAAATTTACTAAATTATAATGCAGCGATATCACCTCAACTTCAAATTCAGTAATCCTGGCATAGTAACATAATAAAATTTCAGCAAACATAATTACAGATTTCCAGCAAGCACAAAACAGATTCAAAACATGATTTCTAGCAATGCAGTAAATGGATTTTCAGCAATATAATTATAGCAAAGTATAAAAGCAGATTTAAAGATCAGCAACAACATGCTTCATATTAAAAATCAATAACATGCTACAACTTAAAAAAAATAGTAGGGTTACAACTATAAGGAAAATTCAACAAATATAATACCTAAAAATTCCAGTGGCATCATATTCCAATTTAATATCAGCAAACACTTAAATATACAACTTCAAAAGTCAGGAAACATAATACAGCTTTAAAATCAGCAAGTCTACAACCTAAAATTTTAGAATCAGCACATGTAGAACAGCAACTTCAAATTCAGAAGCAAGTTACAGCAATTTAAATTTCAGTAGCATCATATATATTTAGAACTTATAATCAGCATAGCTTACTCCAATAGCATTTCAAAGACCAGCAAGATAGCAAATCATGAGACAGTATTATGTTTCAACTTGAAAATCAGCAAGAATCAGCAAGACACGTTACAATATCAGGCTCTAAAAATTAGTAAGGTATAAGACAGCAAACTGGAAAATCAGTAGAGCACGAACAGCATGTATAAAAATCAGCAAGCAAGAAAACCGCAGTACTTACCAAAAAAAGAAAACCGCAGTGATAATACATCGGGACATGGAATTTCTTCATAAAAATCATGGCAGGTTTTCATGCCATGTTTATTTTAGAATCTTAATGGAGACGAATATTAGTGTCGAAGGAGGCTGTTGACCTCCTGGTTGTCCTTACAGGGGAAGAAGGGTGGGGCCAGCAGGGTTGATGACGGAGCTGAGCAAGGCCAAGGGCGGAGCCAACAGGGCTAAGGGTGGAGCTGAGCACCGGGACTCTAGTTAAGGAGAAGCTGCCAAAAAGCAGGTGATGACGGTCGCCGGGTTAAAGGCGAAGGTTCCCCACAAGGTCATGAGGGAAAATTTGTTGGGTTTGATTACTCCTTTGTGGTAACTTAACAAACCGATACGTCATCAGAAATCGTACAGAATTTGCGTGGAGTGTTGCAGCCAGGGCCAAGGACTTTTACAGAGATAAAGCCCAAGGACACTGTGTAGAGTGAGGTCGAGGACTTCGGGCATGAAGGGCCGAGGATTTCGTGAAGATATGGCCCGAGGACCTGTGCAAGAAATGGCCGGAATTGATCAGCAATGGAGTGGCCAATTTGCCGGAATGGGCAAATTAGCCAGTTGGACATTTTGGAAGGTTTAGCCAACATGGAAAGTTTGGCCATTTTGAAAGGTTTGGCCAAAATGTGGCAAGAATGGGCATTTTGGAATGCCCTTAGTAGAATGCCAGTATAGAATTCCGGTATGGAATTCCAATTTGCAACGGCCGGCTTGGAATGCCGATCAACGGGAGGTTGACCCACCCAATAAAAGAATCCAGTCAACACGGAGGTTAACCGGCTGAGTCTGTGCAGCAAAACTAATGGCAGGCCCTTTTCAGAGCAGGCAATTAACCTACTAGGTTTGCAGGCTTTTCAGAGCATGTGCCGTCTGATCAGAACATGCAGAGCTGACATGTAGGGCATGGGCCTGCAAGAAACTCAGGAACTGGTGAAGACATGGCACGAATCATCTGCAAGATCGGCCAATTAAGCAAATGAGGATTTGGAGTCAAGACGTCTATATAAGAGTACCAGGAGCTTAAGGACAAAAGTGTGCTTAGCGCCAAGGTGCTATGCGCTGGGCCACATATGTGCAGAGGTGAAACGGAGGTTGCCGTTTCACCACATTATGTAAAATGTCTGTGAGTAGAGAGCACCACAATGAGAAGTGAAAGAGTGTGAAGAAAGAAAAAGTAGTGAGTGAAAAACTAGGTGTGAAATTCTTAGTGTTCTTGTACTGCGTTCTTCAGTTTTCGCCTCAATGGCTTGTGGGTTGTTGGTAATCTGTATTGGGGTTTTTTGTAACCGGTTTTACATAGTGGAATATTTTCGGAGTTTGTCCCGTCGTTTTTCCCCTTAATTGAGAAGGGATTTCCACATTAAAAATATTGTGCATCTCTTTTGTTCCTTTGCTCATATTAATGGTAGCTGACGGTCGATGGAGGGTTTCGGGTTTTCCACTACACCGAATCTGATTGTGTGTGGAGCCGGGTGTTCGAACCCCAACAATTAGAACAATAAATGCTCGAAGACAACAGCAAAGATCAAAAAATGAAAGAAAAGCTTATGGTGCACTGGCCTATTTACCCAAAATCTTCACCCATATCAGCTATTGGAATCCTCGGAATACTTCCTTTCTTCACCTCTCTCTCCCTTTCGATTTTCCCCTCTCCTCCTCTCGTTTATCTGTTGTAGAAAAATGGCTAAAGCTGAAATTTATCTATAAAAATCTGATCCTAAATGGCTTTGCTGAAATAAGGCTGTGGCTTTGCTGACTCACCCCCCCTCCCCAACGTGTTGTGTTGCTGCTAGTTCTCCACCTTAATCAGATTAATTTTAATCTGTTGAATCATCCCTCAACGTGGCTGCCTATAACAATGTGTTGTACTGCTAAATCTGCTATTGAATTTATTAGACAAAATTTGATGTTAATTTTGCTGAATCATCTTCCAACGTGTTGTTAAATATGAAAGCTAACGTGTTGTGCTCTACCTGTGCTGCTGTCCTACCAATTAATCAGATTAAATCCCGTTAATCTGCTCCTAACCTGCCCCATCAATTAAATTTACGCCGCTTCTATGCCCAGGGGCGAGCTTTCAGCTTCCGGGTTTTTACCCTTTTTCTCCAATTTGTTTCCCATGTCCATTAACCTTAATTTCACGCATACTAGCTTATCTAGCTTAATTAATTATTAATTAATTATAATTAGTATAATTATGAAACTCAATTCTTACAATTCTCCCATCCTAATAAAAATTTCATCTTCAAAATTGAAAGAAAATTACATACCTTAAGGAAACAGGTGGGGATTCATGTCCCGGATTTTATTCTCTTGCTCCCATGTGGCCTCCTCTGTGAGTGATTTCTCCAAAAAAACCCTTGGCTAATGGGATGGTTTACATACGAAGCACTTGATCCCTTTAGCCCAAAATTTACATCGACTCTTCTACAAACAATAAATCCTCACTGATGGCTAGGGGCTCATAATCAATGACATGTGTCAGGGCATGTACGTACTTTCAAATGATCAATACATAAAAAACATTATGCACTTCCGCCAAGCTCGGTGACAATACTAATCGATAAGCCACTTCCCCGACCTTCTCTAAAATTTCAAAGGGACCAATAAACCTCGACTTTAGTTTTTCTTTCACTCCAAATCTGGTTATTCCATTGGACGGCAATACCTTCAAGAAAACATAATCGCCAACCTCAAAATGTAGGTCCGATCTCATCCAATTCGCATAACTCTTTTGTCGACTTTGAGCTACCTTCAGACTCTCATAGAACAACTTGACTTTCTCGAATGTTTCTCTATTGATACCCAGTCCCAAAAGTCGTCTATCGCCCGTTTCTTCCCAATGGATCAGGGATTGACATTTTCTCCAATATAGAGTTTTAAATGGAACCATCCCAATACTTACTTGATAACTATTATTAAAGACAAACTCTGCTAACAAAAACTAGTCATCGCAATTGCCTTTCATCTCTAACACCGAAGCTCTCAACATGTCATCTAAAATTTGGATAGTCCGCTCTAACTGTCCATCAATTTGCAGATGGTAAACACAATTTTAATTTCGTTCCTAATTCACGATGCAAGCTTTCCCAAAATTTAGAAACAAACCGCAGATCTCGATCCGATACAATAGATGCCGAGGCACCATGTAATCTAACGATCTGATTAATATAGATTTGAGCTAACTGATCCCATAGATAAGTCGTCCGAGTAGCTAGAAAATGTGCCGATTTCGCTAGTCGATCTATAATTACCCAAATGGTATTATGATTCTTTAGTGTTCTCAGCAATCCCACCACGAAATCCATTATTATGTCTTTCCATTTCTAACTTGGGATAGGCAACGGTTGTAACAAACTGGATGGCTTCTTTTGTTCCTTTAACTGCTAACAAACTAAATATCTTCCCACATAGGCCACAATCTCCTTCTTCATATTTCTCCACCAAAATATCTTCTTCTTGTATTGGTATATGTTGTTAATTCCTGGGTCGATGGTATACCTAGATCGATGAACCTCTTTCATAATTTTCTCGTTTAATTCCTTATTATCGTTGGCATGAACATTAAAATCAGTCCTGGAGTCTCAACTTAAGTCTCCAGCAATATTTACTAGAAAGGGATCATTCATCTGACCATCTTTGATTTTCTTCAGTATCTCCGGTTAGATTCGAAGATACGATAAAATCATCCTATTTCTTTGAACATATCTTTAAATATTGCATTGCTTTATGCACTTGAGTATCTCCATCTCCTTAATCTGCAATCTCACCACAAGGCACTTTTATCGTATCTTCAAAACCAACTAGTTGATATTGAATTTCACGGTCACAGTCCTTCAAGAAATCTATCCATCGTTTCGGTCTCATGTTCAGTTCTTTCTATAAGAATAAATATTTTAAACTCTTGTGGTCCAAATACACCAGAAATTTCTTGGCATGCAAATAATATCTCCAAATTTTTAGTGCAAAGATTACTATCGCTATCTCTAAATTGTGGGTTAGATAGTTCTTCTCGTGAACCTTTAGTTGCCTCAACCCAGTCTCAGAAGTATCACAGTAAACCACAAATCCACCAGTTCCTTCTAGAATCGTCAGAATTTGAGCAGATGTTAGCTAATTTTTTAATTATTAAAAACTCTGCTCATATTTATCTGTTTAGTCCAATTTAGCTTCCTTCTTGATCAACTGAGTGAGAGGCATAGCAATTCAAAAAAAAATTCTTCATAAATCTGCGATAATAGCCAACCATGTCAAAGAAATTTCGAATTTCAGTCACCATCGTAGGTCGACTCCAACGGGTAACAGTTTCTACCTTCTTTGGATCAACTGAAATGCCTCCATTTGAAATAACATGTCCCAAAAACATCATTTTTTCGAGCAAAAACTCTTATTTATTTAGGTTAGCATAAAAATTTTTCTCTCGAAGAGTTTGGAGCACAATTCTCAAATGCACTCATGCTCATCATAGCTCTTTTAATAAATAAGTATATCATCAATAAATACCACTATAAATTTATCTCAGTACGGTTGGAATACCTGATTTATCAAGTCCATAAATACTATAGGAGCATTAGTTAATCTAAATGGTATAACCAAAAATTCATAATACCCATACTTTGTTCGAAACGCCGTTTTTGCTACATTCTTCTTCTTAATCCTTATCTGGTGGTATCCCAAACGAATATCAATCTTTGAGAATACTCGGGTGCCTTGCAACAGATCAAATAAATCATCAATCATCGGCAATGGATATTTATTCTTGATCGTAATCTTGTTGAGCTCACAGTAGTCAAAACACAATCGTAAGGATCTGTCCTTCTTTTTCACAAATAACATTGGAGCATCCCATGGAGACACTCTCGGTCTAATAAATCCCTTCTCTAGGAGTTCCTGCAATTGTTACTTTAACTCTTTTAATTGTCAGTACCATTCTATGTGGTGTCTTTAAAATCGATGACGATCCTGGTACAATTTTAATTTCAAACTTGATTTTTCGGTGTGGTGGCAAGCTAGGTAATTTCTCCAAGAAAACATCTACAAATGCACATACCACCGATATCTCCTTTGTCGGCACTTTATGGCTCCTGATTGTGCTGGCATACGCTAAATAAGCTTGATACCCGCTTTTTATCAGATATCGAGCATGCAAAACTGAAATTAAGCAGGGCACTTATTTTTACTTTACTCCTTGAATGTGAAATGCCTCACATCCCATAATAGCAAAATATAACCTTTTATAAAAGTAATTAATACTGACATGATAATTTGCCAATCAATCCATACTCAAAATCACATCAAAATCACATATATCTAGCATAATCAAATCTATTGCTAATTGTAGCCCATCCAACCGAACTACACACCTCGGGTACATAGTATCTGCAGTCACTAACAATCCCGTAGGTGTCGATACTACTAAAGAAAAATTAAAAATCCTCGGGGGTGAAGCTAGGTGACACACAAATTTAGAAGAAATAAACAAGTGTGTAGACCTCAAGTCAAATAGTACATGAGTTGGAGCATCACAAATAGAAAGAGTACTTTCTACAATAGTTGGTGATATCTCCGCATCCTGTACCATGATTGCAAAAGCTTTGCCATGAACAGTGGGCTTCTTTGTCTCTAATTTTTTATGAGGATAGTCTTTGATCATGTGGCCTGATTGCCCACATCTATAACAAGCTCCTGACATTTTGAAACAAGGCCTACCTGGATGCATTTTTTCGCAGTAAGAACAAGCGGGTCCTACTGCCTGCGGACTTGGTACTATCTAAATTGCAATACTACTCTTTCCTTTATTTGTTACCTTAGCTTTCTTAGTGGATCCTCCTCCTAAACTCAATCCTACACGTGGGCCTCCCTGATTGGATGCCCTCTTCTTGAAATTTTTTCCTTTCTCAAGCTCCTTTTCAAACAAGAGTACCCGATCTAGCATGTCTCTATGAGTCTACAGCTTCAGGGTCACCAGCTGCTTTCTAATTTCATCTTTCAAACTTGCTAAAATTTCTTAGCCTTCTTGACTTCATCCTCGACAAGGTAAGGAGTATAATGGGACAATTCTATAAACTTTATATTGTATTCCGCTACAGATCGGTTTCCTTGTCTTAATCTCGCAAATTATTTCTCTTTTTGATCCCGAAGGCTCGTGAAAAAATATTTTTCTATAAACACATCCTCAAATATTTCTCAAGAAATATCATTTTCAGGTACTCCCATAACTTCCTTCTGTATAGCCCACCAATGATCTGCTTCTCCTTCAAGTCTGTAGGAAGCAAAGGTTACCTTGTCCTCCTCAGGACAGTGAATAACAGTAAAAACCTTTTTAAGCCTCCGGATTCATATGTCTGCTTTCACTGGATCTGGGTCCTCTATGAAATCGGGTACTCAATCATTTGTAAATCGATCGTAAACTGACGTCCCGAGATCTGTTGGGGCCGGAGCTGGAGTTAGAATCGATGCCAAATTGCACTGCCCCATCAAGTCTATAATGTCGGCAATTCTTCCTAACAGGTTCAAATACTCTTCCTCTTGATCCGAACGTGCACCAGTGCGGGTATTCCTTCTTCGATCAGCCATTTCTTAAGTCCTATTGGCAAAAAATTAACACTCAAATTAGATCACCACATTACAACTAATAATTTCATAGATAATCACCCTAGGGCCTCAACATGGAAACAACAACTTAAAACTCAAACTATAATTAACTAATCCTAACTCAAACCATTCTAAACCAAGCTTAATCTTCCGCATCAAGATCAATCAATCTAAGTTCCTATGGCATCTCCTTGACCACTGCTCTGAAATCACATTTGACGTTCCACATTCTTATTTCTGTCATTTTCCATTATTATAATTCTTTAATGTGGTACATATATATAATTATACACAAAATCCATGCAATTGCCATGCCACCAGTGGCTATAACAAAATTCTTTAGGAATACGATGTTGGATCTTGTTAAAGAAATATGCCTACTAAAAATCAAAATTTAATAAACTTTACAAAACTTGCAAAAATATACATAATATCCATAATATTCTGCAGAAGTAATACTAAACTATTATCACAAAAATCAGATACATCATTTTATACTGCCAAAATTTTACATAGTTTAGTACACCAAAATCAAAACAGACATTCTACGCATCAAAATCCATCATCCTAAGTATAATAAACTCCCATATTTATTCCTACTCGTTTGGCAGCAGCTCGTATATCTCATTTGAAGGTTGGTAAAAACAGTAAGGAACTGAACCAAATACTTAGTAAGACACAATATATAATAATAATTATGTATATTATACTTAAAACATATCATCGGAGAGAATAGGAATCATAATACATACATAAGTTTAAAACATGAGTAGAAAACATTCTCGTGATGCATTTAACCTTTTTATCTTGTTCCTTATAATCTTAGCCGTCAAACACATTAAAAACTTATTTATCTTTAGGACATTGATTAGTAGGTCTTGCCAACAAATGAAGCGGACAATCAAAAAAAGAATTGTGTATGTTCCTACGCAATCTAAGACCATGATATCCTATTCAACACTTGGATGTGGGCAGTACTACATATAACCCGGTAGACGGAGTCATAATCTCTTTTTATATCCCCCTCGATTACAATGAAGAAGTCCTCAATTTACCACTGCAATATCCAAAGGTATATCAAGGAAAATTACCTTCAAAATAATTCCTTGGTCTAATTTCTCAATTCTTTTTAAAATCCTTGTAAAAACTCCACACTTTTCCTTAGTTTATCTTAATTTTCTCAACTGTAAAAAAAAAAATAATCATAATTCATAACATGTTGCAGAGTTTCCAATTATTAAATTAAATTCAGTAAATTATAATGCAACGATATTGCCTCAGCTTCAAATTCAGAAATCCTGGCATAGTAACGTAATAAAATTTCAGCAAACATAATTACGGATTTCCAGCAAGCACAAAACAGATTTAGAACATAATTTCCAGCAATGCAATAAATAGATTTTCAGCAACATAATCACAGCAAATCATAAAAACAGATTTAAAGATCAGCAACAACATGCTTCATCTTAAAAATCAGTAACATGCTACAGCTTAAAAAATTAGTAGGCTTACAACTATAAGGAAAATTCAACAAATACAGTACCTAAAAATTTCAACAGCAATATTCCAATTTAACATCAGTAAAAACTTAAATATACAGTTTCAAAAGTCAGGAAACATAATACAATTTTAAAATCAGCAAGTCTACAGTTTTAAAATTCAGCAACTTAAAATTTCAGATTCAGCACATGTGGAACAGCAACATCAAATTCAAAAGTATGCTATAGCAATTTAAATTTCAATAGTATCATATATATTCAGAACCTAAAATCAGCACAGCTTACCCTAATAGCAATTTAAAGGCCAGCAAGACCGCAAATCGTGAGACAGCATTATATTTCAACTTGAAAATCAGCAAGAATCAGCAAGACACGTTACAACAACAGGCTCTTAAAATTAGTAAGGTATAAGATAGCAAACTAAAAAATCAGTAGAGCATGAACAGCGTGTATAAAAACCAGCAATCAAGAAGACAGCAGCGATAATACATCCGGACATGGAATTTCTTCAAAAAAGAGTCATGGGAAAATGGTTTTCTTGCCATGTTTACTTTAGAATTTTAACGGAGGCAAGTATTAGAACAATAATACTCAAAAATAACGGCAAAGATCAACAAGTGAAAGAAAATCTTAGGTGCACTTACCTTAATCTGATTTACCCAAAATTTTTACCCAAATCAGTTATTGGAATCCTTGGAATACTTCCTTTCTTCACCTCTCTCTCCCTTTCGGTTTTTCCCTCTCTTCTCCTCTCGTTATCTGCTGTAGAAAAATGGTTGAAGCTGAAATTTATCTGTAAAAATTTGATCCTAAGTGGCCTTGCTGTGGCTTTGCTGAGATAAGGCTGTAGCTTTGCAGAAATATGGCTGTGGCTTTGCTGACTCACCCCCCAATGTATTGTGCAGCTGCTAGTTCTCCACCTTAATCAGATTAATTTTAATTTGCTGAATCATTCTTCGACGTGGCTGCCTATAATAATGTGTTGTGCTGCTGATTATGACATTGAATTTATCAAACAAAATCTGATGTTGATTTCGCTGAATCATCTTCCAACGTGTTCTTAAATCTCAAAGCTAACGTGTTGTGCTGCTACCCTGTGCTACTGCCCCCACCAATTAACGAGATTAAAACCCGTTAATATGCTCCCAAGCTGCACCAGCGATTAAATTTACTCCGCTACTGCGCCCAGGGGCGAGCCTTCAGTTTTTGGTTTTTTATCCTTTTTTTCTAATTTATTTCCTACATTAATTAACCTTAATTTCACGATACTAGCTTATATAGCTTAATCAATTATTAATTAATTATAATTATAAAATTTAATTATCACACAGAGAGATTAAGTTTGTCATAAATTTAGTGTCGTGATCTGTGCTAATTTTCAATTCTCAATATAGGATGACGCTTCTTAAGTTAAAAGAATTTAACAAGCAATTGCAATAAATGCTTAAAAAGAGCTTTTATCTTTCCAAGTGTATCGTAATGAAATTCTTTTGTATTAATTGTGAAGAAGAAATAAAGATCATGTTGGGTCTTATGTCAAGACCCACGAAAAGATATCAAGACCCACGAATGATGCTAGAGTCCGCGAAGGATAATGAGCTCAGCCCAACTGCGCAAGAGACACACATAGCGCCCCGCTGGCAGAAGACGACGTGCGCCCTGCACCGCATTAATGTGCTGCCGGAAAACCGATAGAAAGGAGAAAAAGCCAGCCAATGGATAAAAGGCTGGCACAGCGCCAAGCGGCTCAGGCAGCCGCCCGCAGGCAACCAGCCAATCCTCACTTAGGGGAAAATCAGGCGTGGCCGGCAACGCTCAGGAGCCTGCCCGCCACTGCAAAACGACAGTCGACATGACCGGCGGTCAGCGACAGCGACCAGAGGCAAGAAAGCCCTTGCAACGGGCATTCTGGCGCCCAGAGCCTAATGGGGAGGAGCCTATAAGAGCTCCCATTCCTCGCAGAGAGAGGGACCCCGATTCGAACTCCGATCCTAACTCCTCTGAACAGATCACACGAGAGAAAGAACTCAAATTGAGATAAGACTCATCTCCTGCGATCACAAGTGAGCCAGTTCTCTCACGATCACCATCCCCAAGTCTACTCAGGCAGCGGGAAGTCAGTCACTCACTGCGGTGCATTAAGGGAGTCAAGCCTCCTACTACCTGCTCATTACATCCCCCATTCTAAAACATACACTTCACTCACGTTTCATCAGCACCCATTTGCGCACCGCTTGCCGCGTGCGCCATTTCCGTTCGTTACGGGAACTTGCTGACTTGAGTATCGGAGTGATCGTGGCGGGAGAAATCCCGCCGGATCTCTGACCTCTTATTTGTTGTTTGCGTTGTGCAAGTCCAGGTTTAGAGCTACGAAGACCGGACCCTTTGCCTGACGCCACCACGTGCTTGGAAATCCGAATGTTCCATAATCCGTACGACAACTGCGGACCCGGGATGCAACATTGGCGCCGTCTGTGGGAAATTAACGAAAAGCCAAGTGTCTCTTTCCCACTTCGCTTTTGAAGAAAAGAAAATGGTGAATACCAGAGCACAAGCCAGTGCTCTAGCGATGGAGGTCGTCACCCAGAACGAGGATCCCCCCGCCGAGAACCAATGGGACACTTGTCCACAGCCCGACGTCCACCGCTTGGCCGCGGACGTGGGTGACATAAAGCTGGTCCTCCACGCCCTGTGCGAGCACACGGGGACTCCCTGGTCGGTGGCTACCCCTCCAGCATCTCAGACCTCCTCCTCCAAGAGAGTGAGACGTCGTGCGGCAGCTCGCAGGAGACGATCCAACCAACACAATAACGCCGCAGCTCAAGCGGTCCCCAGCAGAGTCGACCCTGAAGAAGCGGAAAGCCATCCCAACCGTAGCAATCGAGGGGATAGCTATGAGCGGCGTGACCCCTGCAACTCACGCACAACGAGAGGCTGACTGCAGCGGGCTCCAACAGCGAGCGGCCCACTCAAGCGGAGAGTCGGCATCCCTGCCAAGCTCTACCGCACCTTCAGGACCACACGGAGCTCCGCGATGTCCTCAACGCGCGGAGAGGTGTTGTCGACCCGTTGATGGAGGAGAAAGTCAAAGTATTGTGGGACATCCTGCATAAGGAGAGGCCCACGGGATCCTCCGCCGACCTTCAGAGATCGCCCTTCGCCATGGACTTGCGGACCCAGCCGCTGCCGAACAAGTTCAAGATGCCAGTCCTGGAGGGGTACGACGGAAGCAAGGATTCGATGGACCATCTCAACTGTTTTCGCACCCACTTGCCTCTACAGGGACCGGGCGAGGCCCTGATGTGCCAGTGCTTTCCCGTCACCCTCAGGGGGGACACGTTGCTCTGGTTCCATAGCCTCCCTTTGAATTCCATACGCTCATTTGACGAGTTAGCCGACAGTTTCCTGAGCAAGTTTGCCTCCAGCTGCAAAGAGGAAAGGCAACCGTGGCACTTGGTCCGCCTCCGCCAGAAGTCGGATGAAAGCCTAAAGCGGTTCCTCAACCATTTCATCACCGAGGAGCGGCACATCCCCTAGCTCTCTGACGAGCTGAAACTCAACGCCTTCGTCGCCACGTTGGCGGCGGGGGATTTCTTCAAGCACCTGTCACACCAGCGCCCTCAAACCTTCCGGGAGGCTGAGGCCATCGCCATGACGTATATCACAGCCGAAGAGGACAATGAGACGAAGTGCCCTGAGCGAGCGGACCGGCCCCCGGAAGCCTCCAAGACTACTGGCGGGCGAAAGAGGGACAGGGACAGCCACCGCTTCCCCGAACGCCGTAAGCAGCAACAGCCTCCACCAGGGCCCAAAAAGGACTATGGGCGAACCTCCCTGACTCCTCTGAACAACAGTCGTACCAACATCCTGATGCAGATCCAGGATGAGAAGTTCTTCAAGTGGCCGAAAATACCGAAAGGTCCCAGCGGCAGCGACAAGACCAAATACTGCCAATACCATCGCTGCTTGGGACACTCGACTGAGAACTGTCGGACCCTGTAGTAGGAGATTGAGGACCTAATCCACCGCAGACACCTCAAATGGTTCGTGAAGAGTTCGGAGCAGGGGCCCACAACCTCAGATGGTGAAGCCAGCGAGCCTCCGAGGGCCCGCATGGCCGCCGGCGTAGTCAACATGATCTCCACCACGGCCATCGTGGACGCCAGGCGTAGCAAGCCAGAGCCAACTTTCAGCAACAAGCGAGCGAGGATAGGGGTTAGGGATGAAATCGTTAGCTTTAGCAGCAACGATATGGCTCATGTAACCTCCCCTATACTGATCCCCTTGTTGTATCTGCCCTCATTTCAGGCGGTGGGGATGATTACCAACAGAAACGAGTTTTCATCGATAATGAAAGTTCACAAAATTTATTGTATCTCAGTGCCTTCTTTAAACTTGGATTGAGACGAAGCCAGATGAAAGCTGCCGGCGGACCCTTATACGGCCTTGAAAATGAGCCAGTCCCTGTACAGGGGATAGTTCGTCTGGAGGTCACTATGGGAACTCACCCGCGCTCCGTAACGCTAGAGCTGGCGTTCCTCATTGTTGACCTATCGTCTGTTTACAACGCCATATTGGACAAACCCTTCCTCACGATCTTTGAAGCCGTGACTTCCATCCCACACCTGAATGTGAAGTTCCCAACCCCGTGGGGTGTGGGAGAAGCTCTTGGAGACCAGGAGATGGGACGGACGTGCTGCCTGTTCCAGATTAACCCTGCAATACCATACTACTCGGACGAAGACCTCGACCTCCGTGACGAGACCCTACTACAGCAGCCCAGTCAGGAGATGAAACCGAGGTGGTCCCTTTAAACCTTTCCGAACCAGAAAGGTGCATCAACGTTGGCAAATCTCTCCAACCCGCAGAATGCGACCGGCTGATTACCTTCCTTAGGGCCAACTCCGACGTGTTTGCATGGGTTCCCGCTGACATGCCCGGGATACCAGCCAAAGTGATTGTCAACAAGCTGGCCCTTGACCCAAGCTGGAAGCCCGTTCGGCAGAAGCGCAGGAACCACTCCATCGAAAAGTTGGTCGCCATAAGGGAAGAAGTGAAGAGACTCTTGGACGCTGGATTCATCCGAGAAGTTCAATATCCGGAGTGGCTACCAACGTCATGCTAGTGAAGAAGAGCAGCGGCAAGTGGCGGATGTGCGTTGACTTCACCGACGTAAATAAGGCTTGCCCCAAGGACAGCTTTCCTCTCCCCAGGATCGACCAACTCGTGGATTCTACGTCCGGACACGAGCTCCTGAGCTTCATGGATGCGTATTCTAGCTACAACCAAATCCGGATGCACCCAAAGGACAAAGAGCATACCTCCTTCATGACTGACCAGGGGACATACTGCTACAAGATGATACCCTTTGGACTAAAAAATACGAGCACAACCTATCAGCGCCTGGTGAACAAGATGTTCGAGGCCCAGATTGGACGAAATGTGAAGGTATACGTCGACGACATGCTTGTAAAGACCAAAGTCGCCAACAATCATGTCAACGACCTGGAGGAGACATTTTAGGTCCTGCAACGACACGGGATGAATCTCAATCCCACCAAGTGTGCCTTCGGAGTGACCTCGGGAAAATTTCTGGGCTTCATCATGTCCCAGCGCGGCATTGAAACCAACCCAGAGAAGATCTAGGCCATCCTCGACCTGAACCCCCCGGGGATAATAAAGGAAGTGCAGAAACTCACCGGGCGAATAGCGTCCCGTTCGCGATTCCTCGCCAAGTTAGCAGAAAAGTACCTGCCCTTTTTCAAAGCACTAAGGGGCACTAAATCGCTGAGGTTCAGGTGGAGCGAAGAATGCGACGGAGCCTTCCGAGAATTGAAGATGTACCTTGCCAGCCCGCCGTTCCTGAGCTCGCCGCGCGAGGGCGAGGTCCTTTACCTCTACTTGGCAACGTCACCAGCGGCCCTCAGCTCCATGCTAGTTGGGAAGCACGAGGGCGTGCAGCGGCCGGTGTACTACGTAAGCCGGGTGCTGAAGGTCGTGGAGGCCCGCTATCCGCACGCCAAAAAGATGGCGCTCGTCGTCATCTATTCGGCGCAGAAACTGCGGCCCTACTTCCAGTCGCACCGGATCGTCGTACTGATAGATCAACCGCAGAAGTTGATCTTGCAGAAGCCGGAAACGTCCGGACGGTTGGTCAAGTGGGCTGTCGAGCTAGAAGAGTTTGACGTGGAGTTCCGGCCTCGGCCAGCCGTGAAGGTATAGGCCCTGATCGATTTCATTGTTGAGGCAGCAACCCCAGCTCCAGAAGATGTCGACAACCTAGGAAGCATGGAAGACCACGATCCTCCAGCGTGGACCCTGAATGTGGATGGGTCGTCCACTCACGCAGGCAGCGGAGCCGGAGTCATGCTGAGGATGCCGGAGGGTACGGAGATCACCTACTCCGTCGCGCTAGCCTTTCCGGCCACCAACAATGTGGCAGAGTACGAGGCCCTCCTCGCGGGCCTGCGCCTAGCCAGGGAATGTTCCACGCCGTCATTGGTCATACGCAGCGACTCCGAGCTTGTGGTCAATCAGATGCAGGGAAACTTTGACATGTCAAACCCACAACTAGTGAGGAACTTGGCGAAGGTGAAGACCCTAATCCCTGAGTTCGACCGGTTCGTGATCTAGCATATCCCCAGGTCCGACAACGAGTGTGCTGATCGACTGGCCTGGGACGCGACTACTGGATCCCTGTAACAGTACGCCAAAGAACCCAGGGAAGTCCTAACCGTGCCTAGCATTGACGTCGAAGACCAAGAAGTACTGTGGGTCGACGCAAGAAGTAATTGGATGACGCCGTACGTGAAGTACCTAACCGAAGGAACCCTCCCTGATGATGCCAACGAGGCCAAGCAGATCAAGAAGACAGCAAGTTGGTACACGATTCTCAGCGAAAGACTGTATAGGCGGGGATACTCCACTCCTCTCCTAAAATGCCTTACTCCAGAAGAAGCCGAGTACGCACTAAACGAAGTACACCTTGGACTATGTGGCTTGCACATCTTGGGCAAGAACCTCGCTTTCAAGGTCATGCGACAAGGGTTCTATTAGCCGACCATGAAGCGGGACGTTATGGAGTTCGTCCGAAAGTGTGAGAGTTGCTAGGTCCACGGCCCCATGACGCATCAGCCGCACACGGAGTTGCACTGCCTTCAGTCCCCGTGGCCGTTCACGCAATGGGGGCTCGACATACTTGGACCCCTACCTTTGGCTTCTGGACAGAGAAAATTCCTGATCGTTGGCATCGTCTACTTTATCAAATGAGTAGAAGTTGTCCCTCTTGCCAAGATCACCGAGCAGAACGCGACGGAGTTCCTCCGTCAAGGTATCATTTGCCGCTTCGGGATTCCTGAGATCGTGGTGACCCACAACGGAACCCAGTTCACTGGCAAATGATTCAAGAAGTACTGCCGCGATCTCCGCATCAAGCTGATCCATACGTGCGTGGCACATCCCCAGGCCAACGGACAGGTTGAGGTCGCCAACGGACAGGTTGAGGTCGCCAACCGCACGTTGCTGCATGGATTGAAGACCAAACTGGAAGACGCAGGGGGCTCATGGATTGAGGAGCTATCGTCTGTACTCTGGTCGTATTAAACGACCTTGCGGGAGCCGACGAGGGAGACGCCTTTCAACCTCTGCTTTGGGGCTGAGGCTGTGGTCCCCGTGGAGGTGGGGATGCCAAGCCTGCAGGTCGAGTGCTTTGACCTAGCCACAAACGCACAGAGGCTCTGGGAAAGCTTAGACTTGCTCTCACAGGTCCGAGATTCGGCACGACTGTGGATCGCAGCCTATCAGCAGTGCGTCGCATGGTACTACAATAAACGGGTGAAGGCACGCCCTCTTGAAGTTGGAGATCTGGTCCTTGGACCGTAGAGGCGGTGGGAAAGACCGCAAACAGGAACAAGCTCTCCCCTGGGTGGGAAGGACCATTCCTCGTCTCCGCAATCCTCCGGAGCAGAGCATACAAGCTGCGCGTCCAGAACGGCAAACTGGTCCCGCGGACTTGGAATGCCGCTAACTTAAGGAAGTATTACCCGTCACGTTACACCAAACCAGGTAAGACACGCACGTGCACCACGATGAATGCTTGAACGTGTGTAATGTTTTTTGTTAATAAAATCACTTTTCCTATTATTCCGCATCTCCATTTGTGTGAATTGTTGACATGCATGGCATTCTTAAATCAAAACGACCTAGACTGTCCCTAAGTCGGCAGGACAATCGTCCGTCCGTAAAGCAATCCCTTGGCCGTGCGCCAACCAGCCCGAGAGCGGCCACAAAGAACCTCGCCAGTGCGGCAGGCAAATTCGAAAGGACATTCATCTATTATGGCTCTACGCCAACCAACCCAGGCGGTCAAAATATTAGGCCTGGGGGTTTTGATGTCCCCAATCTGCGGCCAGTAAAACCTTAGGGGGCAAGTATCGCAGGCGTGCGGCAACCTTCTTGTGCAGAAGAGAGCACCCTCAGTCTACAATGGTCGTGAGCTAGGACCTTAAACTTGGTGACTAAAATGCCTTGAGCAGGGGCCACATACCTCCAGCGAACATACGCGACCAAGGCCTAGACCCCGGAGTCCGGTTGCCGTGGCCTGAAAACCTGGCTAACCCTTGCTGTGGCTCCACGAGACTTGCGACGACATCCGCCCTACCGGATCGAGCTTCCCACCAAACGCGTGAGTTGCGACGACATCCTCTGACGAAGGATGAGCACAGCGCACGAAGGCGACTGGTTAGGGCCTTGGCGACAATAGCTCTGTGAGCTTGGCATTCAAGTGCGGGGCGTGACCCCACGGATCACATCGAACGCAAGTTGTGAGTAGCATACCACATCAAAAGAGAACAAGTGCGAAAGGAGAAAGAACCACTCTTTATTCATTTGCCAGGAACAATTAAGATACAGAAGCGAGGAACGATGACAAAGGGCAACCTAATAACCTATACAGATGGAGACTACTCGGGTGGGCAAGACGAAGCGGCCTCCTCATGGAAGTTCCTCAGGTGAGACGCCTCTCGGATCCCGGGGTTTCCCGGATGAAAGACTCCTTCCGGTACATGAGGAGCCACGAGGGAAGCGATCTTGCGGCATAAGCGAATGCCGTCCCAATACCGAGTCTCCATCAAGAGCTGGGACTCCGATGGAGAAAGCCGACCAACCATGTCTTTGGCCATGCGTGCGTTGTCGTCCTCCATAGCAACGAGCAGGGCTTCTAGTTGCGCCACTTTTCGTTGCAAGCGCCTGTTCTCCTCTTGCACCCGTTCACTATCCTCTCGGAAGGAGGCGACCCGGGCCCTTGCACGATGGATGGCCTGTTGCAAGCCCCCGTGGAGGAGGGCTGTCAGCTAGTCAAAAGGATCGGCGTCTCCAAAAGCCTGCAAAGGAGACGACGTTAGAAGGATTCCCAAAATGTGCAACAGTAGGGAAAAGCCAGATCGAAGCAGATGTACCTGAGTAGAAGCAGTGCCCGGAGAATGTGCAAGATCACCTGGCAGAGCCCCTACCTGAGGCTCCTCTCCTTCGCCCGCTGGAGGTGAGCTAGCTAGAATGGTGGCAGCCGTAGGTGACCTCGGGGGCTCCAACCCCGAAGACGTCCCGACTGCCCCTTCACTAGCTCCCGACATGTCGGTGACCAGTGCAACTCCTTCCTCCAATGGTGAAGCCAAGTCCTCAAGGATCCCGCCCTCCGAAATAGGCTCCACAAAAATAACAGTCGACTCTGTAAGACCCCTTGTCTCCGACGTCGGCGCGGGCGCTGCCAAGCATGGCCCCTCCGGGTCATCAAGGTCCAAAACGTCGTCATTCACTCCCGGAGTGGCGTCCACGAATACCTCAACAACGGAACGAGCGAGAGGCCCCCCAGCTGGTTGAGACTCCGCCTCGTAGACTTCGAGCACTGCTAGCCCCGCGGCCGAAGTCAATGACGGTCCGGCGGTCTCCCCGTGGTGGCCCGCGCTCGTTGCCGCCTTCAGGGCCTGACCTTGAACCTCGACTGAAGAACTGGCAACTTGTCTTTGGGACCTCCGTGTTGAAGTCCCTCCAGCCTCCCTCAACCTCTTTAGGGAGGCCTCAATCTCTTCGTCGTTTGAGGACGACTCTAGCAGCGAGTAGCTCTCTTCCTCGTCCCCACCAGACGATCGGGAAGCGGCGGCTCCACCAGGCTCTCTCTTGCCCGGACCGGCGACTCTTCATCCAGATGACGGCCCCCACTTGGAGGCCTAGAATGTGATCGACGTCAAAAAATAACCCTGAATGGAGAACTTTGCCTCCTGAGACTGGACGGCGGTTATCAATTCCGCCGCCTTCACAGCATCCTCTGCCGGCGGATTCTCCAGGAAGAATCCCAAAATTGGGCCCCACACACGAGAAAGCTCTGAATCAGGGGGCTCTTGCATAAAGAAGAATTGATCCTTCCAGCCCTTCACCGAATCGGGATTGGTTTTCCGAAAATGGAAGCCCGTCTTGGGTGAAATCGACACCCAATCCTCTGACTCGATGAAGCGAAAAATCAGCCTGGCGGCCTTGGTGTCGAAAGAGCCGCCATGGAGATGAGCGAAGATGCACAGGGACACCAAGTAACGCAAAGCGTTGGGATGGAGCCTTGCCACAGGGACTCCCAACGCGTCCGCCAATATGTACAGCGTACACGGCATGGGATAGCGAAGCCCCCCTCTCAGGTGGTGCTCGTAGACTGTAACGTAGCCCACTGGGAGGGCGCTGGCTCTGTCTAAGGTACCGGGAGCACGGTAACCCCAGTCACTGGGGATGCCGTAATCGACCATAAGGGCGGCGGTAGCACTCGCCGTCAGGACGGATCTTGTATTGTGCACGCCATGGCGACTCGCCCTGGGAGCTTGGGAAGAAGAAGAACTCTCTCTCTTTTTTGCCATGCCTCTCTTTCTCTCGACGCGAGTTAGCTACAGGAGAAATCTCAGCAAGAGGAATAAGCCATCCTGGCTGGTTTAAATCAGCAACGGAAGGCCAGCAGGCGAGAAACCTAAGCGACGCCCACCACAGGCGACTGGGACACGTGCCAGCTTCATAGCACATCGCAGGGCTCGAAGTCACCAGCAATCATGGCCAGGCACAAGACTGACAAGCGCGTCACCTCAGCCGTCTGACAGAAGTCCACGTTGGCGCTTCCGCATTAAATGAGGGCTCACGATAGTGAAGCCCACGAAGGAACGCGCAGGAATATAAAACGAAAGATGGAAATCCAGGAACGAAGAGTATAGAAGAAGAAGCAGTACGACAAAACAAGAAATTTTATTGCAGTGGTGAATCTTGTTACAACGGCCGTAAAAAAAACAAAAAAAAATGAGAAAGGCAACAACAACAATGGTGGCTATCCACTAGCGATCCGCACGACCTGTAGAAGAGCTGGAGGCTCGGTAGTCAACTAGCTGCTCGCACGTTTGGGCACTGAAGTTGCGGGGGTCCAAGACACCGGTGCAGAAGTTTGGATCCTCCACCAAGGCCAGCCTCCGGCTGAGCCGAATCGCATCATGGTAACTCTTCTCCAGGGTAGGATCAACTTGCTCCGGCAGAAGCCTCGTCCTCAACTTTGTCCGCAACCTCGCGACCTTGGACCTATGCTGCTGTCGCAGCTGCTCGTTCTCCCTTTCAAGGGCCAGTATGCGAGCCTAAGCCGCCACGTTGGTGCTGGTGAGGCCCGAAGCCCTAGCTTCCGATTCAGCCCATGCGTCCTCTAAATGCGCCGCACGAGCTCTCAACTGCTCCGCCTCAGCCATTGCGGCTCACGCGCGTGCCTCCGCGCTCTTGAGCCTCCTAGTGGTCTGTTGGAGTGAGAGGTCCCTCCTCCCCGGAGCATGTTCCCCAGAGGAGCCGGAGCCTTCCACCCTCTCGAAGTCCAGAGGCACCCGCAAAAATCGAACAGGGATCACGATAGTGGCCTCAGAGCGAGCCCCCTCTGGTGGGTCAGCACCGGAAGCCCTGGGGATGTGAGAACCAGATTCCGACTCGCCGGAAGAGCGCTCCGATTCGTATGAAGAATCCTCCATTGAGCTTGTGGTAGAAACACACACGGAGAGAGTAAGCAACTATTAAGCACGCAGGAGTAAGGAAATGCAAGGTCCCAAAACAAAATGGCGCGTTTAAATAAGCAAATCCTTCTCCTGAAAATGGCAGCGTTAAGAAGACAAAGGGCGCCAGAGCTTGGCCAACGGGCACCCTCCACGTGGAAGGTCTCTGAAGCCTCACGCGTTTCCCAGACAAGTCTTCATGACGCAACGCCTCCTGACCACGCAAGCATTTAATGCGAGAGTCACACCGAGGGATGTGACCCCTAACAACGACCCCTCCATTTACGCAGAATTGAACGCAGATCGCCAGGGAAATTGCCCAACTGAGAAAAGAAGAACGCACAAAGAGAAGGAAAAAATGAAGGCAAAATGGCTACTTCTTTTATTGATCAATGCTTTCTGACAAAGTACAAGATCTACAACTACAATACTACGAGAAAGACAAAGGAAGACGATGGTGTGAGGCCCTGGGTCCCTCGTGATGTAATGTCCCCGGCGCACCCGCATGTAGATATTGTCCGCTTTGACCTGGGAGAACTTCGCGGCGTCTCCAGCCTACAGGCTGAGGCCTGAGAGAACTTCACAGCGTCCCCAACCTATAGGCCTCACGGTTTTGTTCCTGACAGGCAGAGTCCACCGCCCCTAAAACGCGTCTACAATGGGGGAGGTGTCCACGCCCTTATAAGGGCGCTTCGTTCCCCTCCTCCAATCCAATGTGGGACACTACAGTCCACCCCCTTTGGAGGCCCAGCGTCCTCGCTGGCACACTGAACAGGGTCCCATCTCTGATACCATTTGTAACGTCCCCGGCGCACCCGCATGTAGATATTGTCCGCTTTGAGCTGGAAGAACTTTGCAGCGTCTTCAGCCTACAGGCCGAGGCCAGGGAGAATTTTACGGCATCCCCAACCTACAGGCCTCACAGTTTTGTTCATGGCAGACGGAGTCCACCGCCCCCAAAACGTGTCTACAAGGGGGGAGGTGTCCACGCCCTTATAAGAACGCTTCGTTCCCCTCCCCCAATCCAATGTGGGACACTACACTTCTTCTCGAAAACTTTTCCCTTTCTAGCCCCTACTCTAATAGTAAGGCTCAATTGAGACTTGTCTATATGTCCCTAGTCTACAGTACTGTAGTGTCCCACAATAGATTGGGGGAGGGGAACGAAGCGTCCTTATAAGGGCGTGGACACCTCCCCCCTTGTAGACGCGTTTTGGGGCGGTGGATTCCGTCTACCAGGAACAAAATCATGAGGCCTGTAGGCTGGGGACGCCGTGAAGTTCTCCCAGTCCTCGGCCTGTAGGTTGGAGACGCCGCGAAATTCACCCAGGTCAAAGCGGACAATAGCTATATGCGGGTGAGCCGGGGACGTTACACGTGACGACCCCAGATGAGCTTGGTGAACGTGACCCACATGAGATCCCCGCGGCCAAGAGCCGCCGGTAGTTCACCAAGTGGATGGAGGCCGTCACGAGGAGCACCCCCCCCCCCCGAGATGGAAGCCGCCGAAATGCTATCCATTAGGGTGGAATCAGCATCGAGGCCAAAAAGCACTCAAAGGAAGTAGGGGAAGCACCCCACGACTCCCTCGCTGAGTTTCCGGCCTCTCTCTCTCCGCGGTCTACGCTCAAGTTCAGCGAGTTAGAGAGCATGAGCAGCACCCTCCACCGGTGGGAAACATCCCTGCGGAGGTTCCGCCAAGGCTCTACCCCACGTCAGGCGAGCCACAGCCCGAAGAGAGGGTGCACGACGATAGCAGAATAGCCGAACCACTCCCATTAGCATGAGGAGCAGACTGCGATGCGGGAATTAGAACGGTCTTCATCAAGGACTTCGAGCATCCGGCTGATCCATCCAACTCCTTCTCGGACCCCCACCGAGGGCGGGGTGAGCCAGAATCTTCTCATTGCTTCTCCAAAGGTTGCCAAGGGATGTGCTCCACTTGCTTGGATGCCCCACCTATTTATGGACAAGATGGGAGTCATTCTCTTGCCCAGCACAGCACGTCTACCAGCAGATATTTTTCACGGAATAGGAAAGACCCCTAATCAGACGCAACCCCAGACGTGCGAATCTTACTAGTCAGGGTGATGAGTCACGGAAGCATCAGAAAAGCCTGCGCAGTCTCCTGGGGAAGGCGCAAGTCCAGAAAATGACAAACGGTGGCGCGGCATGAGAAAGGCTATGAGGACACAGAGTGGACCCAAGGAACATGCCAGGCCTGACCACTGGCCGACCCAGGCTTAGGGGGTTAGTGTTGGGTCCCACGTCAGGGCCCACGAAAAGATGTCAAGGCCCACGAAGGATGCTAGAGCCCGCGAAGGACAACGAGCCCAACCCAACTGCGCAGGAGACACACGTGGCGCCCCGCTAGCAGAAGACGACGAGCGCCCTGCAGCGCATTAATGCGCTGCCGAAAAATCGACAGAAAGGAGAAAAAGCCAGCCAATAGATAAGCGGCCGGCACAGCGCCAAGCGTGTCACGAACCCGAACCAAGCAGGTCAATTTAAATGATTAATTATAATTTTTAAAATCTAAAATCCCAAATAATTTAAGATAAATAATACTAAGTCTAAACTCCGGGTGTGATAAATCAAAATATACACTCAACAAAATTAAAATCCTCACAGGACCTCATCGAACAACCGTCTGAACAATATTAATGTGACCTGCTTTACAATCATCGTAAGGGAGGCAATAATCCGACCCAAAAATCATAATCAAACGTAACATAATATTCAACTATTCCCGAAATATAATAATAAGCTCATAACTGGACAATTCCATATTCCAAATACATCAAATATCAATATAAACCATAATAAATCTGAAATTCACCAAAACAGACGAATATCTGACTGATCACGTCTTTATACCTGTACTGCATTCGAACCTTTTACTCTGAAGGGACAAAACAGAAAAATGAACCTAATACCTAACAAGTATCATATTTAATCAAAATGAGTCTAATAAATCAGATGAGAGGTCAATGGATGAAAATCCAATCAAATTTCAGGATAAATCCAAATCGCCGATAAGACAAATTCAAGCGAAATCCAAGATCCAAATTTCAAAATCCAATGGTAATCTCGTACTCAAATCAAATATCCAAATTCAAACAAATATCTAAATTTTGAAAATAATCCTTGTCGGGAAGTATATATATACATATATAAATATA